>JAPWDM010000034.1:0-307500 GCA_035578155.1 Brachynemurus nebulosus | reverse complement strand
CAAGTGCAACTAGGGAAAGTAGTATGGGGCGATCAAGTGGGGGTATAATAACATTAGTTAAAAAATACTATAAATGTGTTGAAATTGTTGATTCCTGCTCCTGGTGGTTAGCGATCCTAATAAGGTGCCAAAATATTGAACTTATTATCGTATCAATTTATTTTAAGCCTAACTTAGATATTAATAATATTTATCCAATGCTTCAAGATACTATAGATTATATAATTAAAAAATATCCGCTAGCTTATTTAATTGTGGGTGGAGATTTTAATAGCAGGGTTGGTAACCTAAACCAATTGCCCAATGAATTTTTGCAGTTCAGTCGTCTCTCGTACATTCGGAATAGTTTGGATACAGTAATAAACTCCAGGGGGAAAAAACTATGTGAATTTATGGAATTAAATGGTTTTATTTTGCTTAATGGTCGGACTTATGATGACTTTCCAGGTGTGCTCACTCATTTAAGTCACAATGGCGGCAGCGTGATAGATCTTATTTGGTGTAACACTCTTTCAATACCATACGTTCTGAATTTGACGGTAAACGATTACATTACACAATCAGATCATTTTCCTGTTACTGTAACACTGAATATTTGTACTCCCAAATCTAATTCTAACGAAGAAACGACAATAGTCGATGACATACTTTACAAATGGGATAATACAATGAACTTAGCCTACAAAACTGTCATGAGAAATTCAAATCGGCTTGTTTTTCATTTCGATCAAGCAACTATTGATGACATAGATCGTAATTTGAAGGACGCAATTTATGAAGCCGCGGAATATCTTGACCTGAAAAAACAAAAACGTCATTTTAAAGTTTTTGAAAATTCGAAACCCTGGTTTGATAGTGAATGTGTTAATTTAAAGAAAAAATTAAACGCATTATTAAAACTCTGTAAAAGGGAAGGTTTTACAAACGATAACAAGCATAATTACTTGCAAGCAAAAAAGGATTTCCGAAAACTGACAAATAGTAAGAAACGTATTTATGAATTGGAAATAATCGAGAAAATTGGAAATTGTAAAAACAGCGGCGAATTTTGGAATACAGTTAGAAAGTACTATTCAGTTAAAACACTACAAGACAATATTATACCCCTTGCAGATTGGGAAAATTTTTATAGTCGCACATACACGGAAAAGGTTAACATTCCTATGATGTTAACAGACGCAGGAGATCCTATTTTGGATGGGTACATTTCTTTAGATGAAATTCTGTGTAGCCTAAGTAATTGCAAAAGAAACACAAGTCCTGGGGAAGACAAAATACCTAATGAATATTACATTAATCTCCCTGAAAACTGGCAGTTGTACCTAGAAGTTATGTTTAACAGAATTCTGCTAAATGAAAAATTGCCCATTTCGTGGTCCAAGGTAGACATGGTGTTGCTACATAAAAAAGGGGACAAAGAAGATCCATTGAACTATAGAGGAATAGCATTAATTAACACTATTACAAAAATATTTACTAACATATTGCTCAATAGATTGAATACCTGGGTTGAAATTACAGACATACTACCGGAATGTCAATCAGGTTTTAGAAAAGGTAGAGGGTGTATGGACAATATTTTTAACCTGATGACTGCAATCCACTTACATTTACGACTCCCGAAGCGTTCCATTTATGCACTCTTTGTAGACTTCAAAAGAGCTTTTGATTCCATACAACACAGTAATTTATGGATGAAACTTTTCTCTGCGGGAATAAGCGCAAAGTTTATACGTATTTTAAAACAACTATATGATGAAGCTACTATGCGAATAAAAATCAAGGGGCAGTATTCTCGGTACATTAATATTACTGAGGGCGTCTTGCAGGGAGAAAGCCTAAGTCCTCTTCTTTTCTCACTTTATCTATATGATATTGAAAACTTCTTCCGGCAACAAGATTTAAAGGGTATCAACATTGATGGTGTTAATGATATGCTGATGCTTCTATATGCAGATGATCTGGTGCTACTAGGAGACACACCTGGAGACATGTGGAAGAAGCTAGCGGTACTAAATTCATATTGTAGAAACAATAATCTATGTGTAAACATTGAAAAAACGAAGATAGTCGTGTTTCGAAGAGGAGGTAAAACACCAAATCATAAATTCATGTATAATGATAAGCCTATTGAAATTGCTAAATCATATAATTATCTAGGCATTCCTTTTATGTCTTCTTCTCTGTTTCAAGCAGCAAGTAACCTAGCCATTTCTAAAGCTAACATCGCTATTGGTTCTGTTTTGTCTCTGCTATGTAATTCAAAAACGCAGTCGTGGAATTCACGGGTATTAATTCAATTCAATATTCACTATTTAATTCAATTGTACAAAGTACACTTCTCTATTGCGCACCAATATGGAGCTTGAGATATCTTTCTGACATCGAGAAGGTTCAAACTCGATATTACAAAAGAATTTTAGCTCTGCCGCAAAATGTAGTCGGCTGCATTACCAGAGTCGAAACTGGTTCGAATAAACTAGCACTGACTGTAATGAAATATACTCTAAATTGGATTAGTAGAATATTACAATTAGCCGATAATAGATACCCGAAAATATGTTTTAACAGAATGGTGTATTTAGCAAGTGAAAATCCTGAAACGGACTGTAGATATAACTGGATAATTCAAGTAAAAAATATTCTTAAACAGATAAATTTCATAAATAATGACATATTCACTGATATTAGAGTTCTGAACATGAATAAAAAGATCATTCTTGAAAACCTTAAAAATTATTACTTAAATCAAGATATGAGAAGAATAAACGAAAAATACAGTAATACGATTTATAATTCACTTCTATCTGTCAACAGGAACAGTAGTTATGTTTCTACTTATCTTCTTCTAGACATTCCCATAAAATTTATACGAATTCTATCACAGCTGAGAATGTCAAATGAAAACCGTTTAATAATTAAAACTCAAGGTCAGACATACATAATACACACTCAGGAATTATGCACTTTGTGTAATTTGAATGTCAATGAGACAATTATACATTTTATATTCGAGTGTCCTATTTATAAGGCTCTCAGGGATTTTTATTTTAAAAATTGTACTCCTAATACAAACTTTAATCAAATGTTGATAGATTTGTGTGATTTATCTGATAAAAATGGAATCAAAAAACTACATAATTATATTGTTAATATGCCTTAAAAATTCGATCCTTTATTATTAATGAGTAAAAATTCTAATTGAATTTATTTATTTGCCATTATTTACGGAGTTTCCGTAAAATTGTTTCCAACTAATTTATGAATATTCTATATTGTACGTTTTTACTGCTATTAACACACACTGTTATTTTGTTAATGTTTTAGATTCTTGCTTCTAATTTACTAGTAGCTCCATATTCTAATTGGTAGATTTTTATTTTTTATTTTTTATTATTATTATTTTTAATTTAATACTAGTTCTTATTAATGTGTTATTTGGTAATAGTTCTGTTTAATTAATTAATAACTAATTAATTAATTAATTAATAATATTAATAATTCTGTATTTAAAGTAAAAAGTTTTACATTACAGGAGTAAGGTTGGTACTCATTATAGTACATAGATATTCATAGTTAAATTTTTAAACATTTTAAATTAATATCTCCGTGATTATTACATACTTGGTGTCCATAATTGCAACGTGTGTAAATATTTTGTTTTAATTACTAAAAAATTTTGTACTATTATGTATGCGTTTTTTTTTTTTTGTTTTTTGCACACGACAGCGTCTCATATTCGCACACTTTGCAAAATACATCAAGAGACAATTCTATAATACATATTCAATAGTAAACGTTGACTGTATGACGCATATAATTTCACATCATTAATTAATCACAATGTAAATAATCAACTACAGAAAAGAGGAAAAAAAAAATGAAATTATATAGATCATATACATAGATCTTAAAATGATTAAACTTGTTCACTGTTAGCTTCAGGATACCCATATATAATACACAAATATTTGATATTTCTAATAGGGTACATTTTATTGTAATAGGTGTAATGATTGTTTTAATAATTTCATAATATGAAAAAGAAATATTCTACCACTACATATGCATATGAAATATGCATATGAGTTGTCTAGTTTAAAAAACTACTAATTCTACTTTATCAAAATCGTGGGAAATCACAAAAAACCATAACTCAGTTCTATTATTAAACTTGTTACCTATGTTGTAGTTGTTGTTAGTGTTACTATTTAATGTGTTATTGTCTATTATTGCTACTATTGTATTTTATTATGTATTATTTATTATGCTATACTATTTGTAACCAAACTCCTTTGTATGGAGCATTGCTCCTTTAACAAATAAATATATTATTATTATTATTATTATTATTATTATTACAATACATATTTACAAAATTATTGGTAAACAAACAAATAATTGTCAAAAATATATAATTACTTACATGGAAAAAAAAATTAGAAAAAAAAAGTTTTTTATGTGAAATTAAAATTTAAAAATTTAAGAACTTTAAAACATTGTTTTACAAAAGAAAAAGTTATTTGTTTATTAATTACATTGTGAATTAATTTTTTTTTTATATATTTAAAAGTAAGTTACACTGTTGGCAAACGAAGTAACAACGTGCGAAGAAGTTGATGGTTTATATACGTATATAGATTACTCATGAATTCGAATAAAAATTTAGGCGATTAATCAGTTATGAAAGAAACTTCATAATCGATTATTATGTGTTCGGTGTTTTCGATTCATGACTAATTTTAATCAAAAACCAACTTTAATCGATTATTCGACCAACGATTCCTGGGCTCAAAATCACTAGAATCTATTTCTTGTCTTGATCTTATTAGTGTCTGATTAGATAAAAACGTACGGATCTATCACTTGTTAAGAGGAAATGAAAAAATAGTTAAACATCTTTAATATCTCGGTTACTTAGACGACAGTGAAATGGGTTATATTATTTTAATTATTATTATTTCTTTTTTTGATAACAAAAGAACAAAAACAACTGTAAAAAAGATATAGACTAATATAGTTTTTGCTAATTTTTCGTCCTCTACCTTATTATATAAATATCTTATTTTTCTATGTGTCACGTACAAAACATTCTCAGCTATGTGAACTACGCAACTGACTTTCGAATATTCGAAATTCGAAAATGGCATTCAAAAGAGAATCGTTTGTACCCGATTGTACCACTTCCCTTTTCGTTTGTACCTCAAAGGGTTCGGAGATAAAGCGTACCCGAAATTCGAGGTATGGTGAATTTCATTGTTTTTTAAGATATTGGAAATGTGAAAAAGGCATTTCAAAGAGGATCATTTGTACCCGATTGTACCATTTTTCTTTTCGTTTGTACCACAAAGAGTTCGGAGATAAAGTCAAAAACTTCTTAATGGAAAATAGTTAAAAACTATTTGTGTAACGTAGGAATGAAATTCTCGAATTCTCGATTATGTCGACACAGCCTCCCCCTAGTTAACTATCCTTAGACTTAATATTAAGAAACTGAGCAAAAACAAGTTAACCCTAGAATCATACGTACTCGTCAAAACGACGAACGAACTTCTCTACCTGCTCCAATACTGTGACTTGTCGGTACCTGCTCGCTGTGAAACTTCTGTTATCTAATTTATTTGTTATTATAACACATAAGACATAGAAATTTTGTTTATAGCTATTGTCGTTTTTTTTATACTGAAATAGTGTGCGTCAAAAGAACGACGATGTATGATTAACCTATATTTTTTTTAAAGATTTTGTACTCCACATAATAAAGTTTTCCTAATTTTTCTAAAATTTATTAAAGATATGGATGTTATAATTAATTTATTCAATGATTATGATAATGTGAAAGGTGATTACAGCTGTTTGACTTATAGAGACGACATAATACTGAAGTTTGAATATATTGAATGGAAAACTAAAGAATGCGTTTCGAATGACTTAATAAAAGATTAACAATTTATTTTGTGGAAAATATTTTAATTTTTATTATTTTTTGAGATCTTATTCGAAAAATTACTAACAAATTTTAGAAAATTTACAAATGTGCCTAATGAGGAAATAACTACATATCTATAGGAATATTTATGACTGAGAAATTTCACATTCTGTAAAGTCACACATGTCCACTGATTCATAATAGTTCATAAATTAATTATTACAATTGATGTATTTATATATTTTTTAATTTTTATAATGAAAATATGCTTTGATAAAAAGATTAAAAAAATTAATAAATATTTACATTAAGAAATTTTTCCAAATCCAATTTTTTTTAAATATTTTGTTCGCTTTTGTCGTATTGTTATGTAAAAAAAAATGTTTTTTTGCAAATAAACTCTAAAACTCCCCGTAAAAAGTCCATTCGTCGAAACGACGCCGATGTATGATTAACTTGACTCGTAGACCAACGTATGATTCTAGGGTTAATTAGATTTTTTTTACGTAGATCTGAAATCCGTAAACAAAAATTGTAAATATGTTATTTCTTAACCTTTTTTTTTGCAATATTATTCCCCAAATTTTAACCCTCCACCACCCTTGTTGATGTAAGTTGAACAAATTGCATATCAGTAGATAGCTCTTTCAAAAGGAGCAGTATTGCCAAATCTTTTGCTCTATCTCTTATCGTTTTCGAGACATTTAAAAAATTAAATTTTTACTGAAATTTTTGAAAAACGATTTCATCTCTTAAAAATGTTTTTTAGTAGCAACTGATATTTTTTATGTTATTAGGTAGTCACCCTCTACAAGCTGAAAAAAGTTTCAGATTTTTCTGAATTTTCGACTTCACGATCTTTACTTGTTAGCTTAAATTTTCAGAATATTTAGGGGTTAGTTCATATATAATTCTCTGTATATTTAAATACAATTCAAATTATGATAAATACCGGGCATGTAATAACGTAAAATATATTAACGCTAGGTGCATGCCATAATTTCCTTGTTTTAGGGGAATTTTCATTCTGGAAATTCAGCTATTTATACAAGGAGCAGTTCAAGTACAAAATCACTTCAAAGATTGCAAAGAAATCTATTACGAGTATAAAAAACTGTGCGCCACGCTCCCCTTTGGTAGCATACTGATCAACATGAACATTCGAAAAGTCAAATCGATGACAACAGATTCTTTTAGTCAAAACGAAACAAAAAAATAACAAACATAAAGCAACGCCATCAATTTGGACAGATTTCATGGTCCTCAAGTCAGATTCACACTTTTACTGCAAACTTTTTTAAATTTGATAACAACCATAATGTGGAAAATATATCAGAAAATATTATGTACCATAGTTAGTTTCGACTAGCTATATCTACACACACCGGCATAATTAGCGGAACATGAAAAAAATATAAAAATCTATTTATTAAACAAAGTTGGCGGTTTTTTTTTCATTTTTACTTAAAATTGTTTTTATTTATTATTGATGCAAATCTTTTTAAGAGGTCTGTCACTTTCGAATTCAAATGCCGCTTCTTCTCAATATGGTCGAGCTTCAAACTGCCATAATTGACGAATGACAAAGACTGTCACAGGAGATTATAGATAACATCATTCTGAGTATAGAAAGACAAATGGAAGCTTTGATAAGAGCACGGGAGGAACCAGGCGGTATTAAAACGCTGTGTTTAATTTTCTATTTGTTAAATAATCTTTAACATAAATTATTCTTAGACGACATAACATTCTAAAAACTTGCCATTTTATATGGTTACTTGCTTTTTCTACCGAAAATAAAGGTATATCGACTTGTGAACATGTAATTTTAAGTGAATAATTAAATAAGATTAGTATTTTCTTGAAATTAAATAGTTTGTTTGATTTTTACAGATATTTTGTATGTTCCGCTAATTATGCCGGTGTGTGTATATTGGATTAAATAAATTCAACAGTAAGTATACCGAATATTTAATTCAATTAAATTGTTGAATAATATGAGGTAAAAAATCCATTATGCCCGTCTGTTCTTGCTGTTACATTTCTAACAAACTATAAAATTTTAGATAAAATATTTAGTACCTATACATGCAATATTCCAGGAAAAATTTCCAGTAACTAAAATATTCTTCTCACATTATCTCGATTGCCCCTATAATTATAATTTTGAAATCAACATCAAAATTCAACAAAAAACATGTAAATTTCATTACTTATTTATAAAACGTTCTATCTACTCTTCTGTTTAAGCTTCGCACGCACAATACAGAATCACAAATATACACACCTTACAAACAAAAGAAAATAAACTAATTTATCGCTTGTAGCAACTCTAAAGATGTCCTCAGTTTCAATATGCAAATATTCTATTCATGAAAAACGGGTAGCAGAATTTTTTCCCTGGTAATCGATAGGCAGCCGTACTGGAGCAAATGGATTTGTTTCTTTATTTATTTTTTTTTTTTTTGTTGTTTTTGTTTTTTATTCCTATAATCGTTTTTTCAAATCGAATGAAGCTTATGTTATTTTGCTCTTGTTTTTGTTTTTTCGTTTTTCTCATATTCTTCTTTTCAACTGAACCTTTTAGAAATTAAAACAGCAACATTTTCAGCGCCATTTTTTTTAGAATGCATTGTATTTTTTGCAAAATCGATGTATAGGTATATTGGATATTGAATGCCCGAAAACAGATTATAAGTAGTCAGTCTACAGTTAATTTGCTTCAATGCTGTACTGTTTCAATTTTTCTTAAGTAATTAACTCTCTTTAGCCCAAATTATTTGTGAATTATACACAAAATTTTTTTTATTTGTATTTCATAAAGATAGCAGAATAAAGTAATTCTGCACAGCATTCTGCATAAAATAACGAATTTCCAATTAGAAAAATTACTTTTTATCGAGAACCAGCTTACACGAACAGAAAAAATATTGAGTATTTAGTGTGTAGCACACTAAAGTGATCACAGACCAAATATTCTAAAATTATTGTTGACCTAAACACTAAAGATTAAAATACCAGCACTAATAATTAAAAATTTTGGGGGACAGATCTACCTACACTGTCAACTTTCCATTGGGTGTCCTTAAGACTATAGACTACTTGTACATAAATAATTCTTTTTTCGTTTCAGGTGACTCCTCTCCTGGGCTCCCAATAGAGGCTTTGCCCCTTGCACCATACCGGGAGCTTCGCCTTTTGTACCTAATGTGGGGACTCCACCCTAATCAAACAAATGATAACATCATTGTTCTCAAGATATGCGAGACAAATTATATTTCAAAAAAAAGTTTCTTTTCTTTTTTTTTTTTTTAAATTTTATAGTAAAATATTGGCGTTTTAACATCAAGGAAGGTTCTTAGGCCATTATATAATAATGTTATGGTAAAAATCCATGTAATTTATGTTATCTTAATAAAGTAAATTCCGTTTTTTTACCACAAAAAAACAAACCGCTAATCCGAATTTGCTGAAAACTTTATCCGGTCTTCATTTTTTGATTACGCATCTAATGAAATTAGTCCGGAGTTGATATCATCATTTGTTCTCGAGATATGCGAGACGAAAAAAATTCACGAACGAACGAACGAACGCACACACAAATATCACCCTAAAAACGATGGATTCGGATTCTAGTGAACTTGAAACGTGGAGATATGTCAAAATTAGCGATTCGTAAAATCGGACCCATTACAATAACTTCAAATGGGAAGTTAATAAATTATTATTTTAGTGCTGGCACTCTAATCTTTAATGTGTAAATCAACAATAATTTTAGAATATTTGGTCTGTCATCACTTTAATGTTCATTCTATTAAATTTTTGTCACCATGTTTGAAAAATACTTAATTCTACACATTTTAAACTACCAAAACTCTTCTTTTTAGCTATGAGACGACCAGGTTTACGTAAACCTAGTCGTTCTTTTTATTTTTCACATTTTCTCGAAAACCGTTAGAACGCTTAATTTTTTCCTGATATATCTAGATAACACCTTCAATACATCTACTTTCCATCTAGCTGTTTTTGCGGAGTTTTTAAATTTTTGTTTTGGGAACGTCTAACATTATGGAGGTCTGCAGAACTTTGAATGCATTCTGTCTTGACTACATAGTTTTGACTACATAGTTGTGGAATCCTATGAAATTGACACGTCGTTGTTTTTCATCACTTGTGTGCCTCTAGGGACACATTTGTCCTTTTTGTATTGTTTTTTTTTTCTTTTCAGTCGACTATTTTCCACGTTCCCAATGTTTACTCTATGTTAACCACCATCACGTTATTTTGTTTATTATTATTATTACTATTATTTTTATATGTACCTGGGTATTTTCAAATTTATTGTTATACCGGTTTTCTAAATTTATTAAAACCTAATTTCAATTGAGATTAGTTTATTCACTCTAGTCAAATATTCACAATTTAACATTTAGATCCAATATGTGAGATCCAAGATTCGAGATAACTCGAGACTATATTTGCACACGTGATCTCAGACCCTTTTCAACCTCGCAATCAGTAGTTGGAAAGATATGCGTTAAAATTTCAAGTTTATCGCAATTATAATTCAAAAATTTTAATTTTTTGTTTATTAAAAAATTACACTTTGATTTCCGATATCACTTTATACATTTTCGTAATTATACAAAATACACATACACGGCATAAATAGCCACATATTATGTATATATATATGTATGTAAAAATTTCTGTTTTTTGCCAATTTTGTACAAACCACTCAAGCCACTCAATTCAAAATCTACCTATCTACATATACATAATTATGTACATGTAACGGCTATGTTGTGTCATGTGAAATTAACGGTTCGGTTCCTATGCCAATTTTTTCACAACAATATGTTCGTCATTTATAGCATAGCATAAACCCAAGCGTTATAGCATACGGAGAAAATGATACATGTACATGCATGCACATATATGTATGTATGTAATGCTAACCAAACAAACAAACGTACAATCAAACAGACTGGAATGGCAGCTCAGCCATGCAAACATAGAGAAGCACAGAGCGCCATCATTAAATCATCTCATCTCGTTATAAATTAAACGAACTTGAAACAATATTGTGATGATGTGATGAAATTAAATTTTTAATTTAATTATGCATACATATGTATATACGGTAGTTATATATCCTACAGAGACATAAGCGTAATTAGGATTTATTTTTGGAGGGGGTTCGGTCCGGAATCTGTATATAATGTATTGGATGTGATTTGAATCGAATTCTGTATATTTTGTATTATTAACGAATTATAAACAGAAGGCTAACTATACACTGATGATATTTTTGAAAATATTACCTGGGTCGCTCGACTTGATATTTAAGAGTGTTCATATAATTTTGTAAAAATCTAATAAGCTAAGTCAATCAGGCAGAATTATTGCAGATTAAAACTCACTGTACCCCGTCTCTCTACACATTATATGGCGGTTGGTTCTAGAATATATTAGGATCTCTTCGACGATTATCTAAGAATGTTTTTTTTTCGGATGTCTGAAGAAAGGCCAGGGTGATATTCCTTCTAAAATTACCAAATACGGATAAGGCTGTCCCAGGTTGTATAGAACGATTTGTTTGCTCTCGACGTTTGCTAAAGTTTTTGAATGGTTAATGGTGGATCCAGGGCTGCCGTTGAACAAGTTAATCTAAACCAGCATGGCTTCACTCGTGGCAGGTTGACCGAAAACGCCTGGTCCGAAGTTAAGCGCTCTGTCAATACCAATGAGCATAAATATGTTCTCGGTATTTTTATTGATTTTAGAGGGGCCTTCGACAATCTCTAGTGGAACGTCGTTTTAGAAAAAATTACCAATTCAGGGTGTGGAGAATATGGGTTATGGGACGATTATTTTAGGAACCGAAAAGCGTGTGTAGTCGGTGCATCACAAAGAGTTTGGCAACAGGTCCACAGGGGGTGTCTGCAAGGATCCCATTGTGGACCATTTATATGAAATTATATAATGAATTACCTGTTATCTGACCTCGACAATTCTGGAGCTGTTTCCGTCGCATACGCTGACGACCTCTTAATTCTTATAGAAGGAGACAATAGGCAAGTTCTCGAACTAATGGCCACCATCAAACTAGCAATAGCTCCCAATTGGGGCAGTAGGGTTGGAGTCGAGGTTTCCAAGGGAAAAACGGTCCTTATGTTACTCAAGGGAAAACTGTCACCCAATCGGAGACCCAGTGTCAGACTAGACCGTGCTCCTTCCCGTCATGTAGAATCAGTCTAATGCTTGGGCACTGTCGTTAAGGAGGGACTATGTTTTAAAGAACACCTAAGATATACCGAACATAAGACCTCGTCACTAGTGGGCTGCTTTACAAGGGTGCTTAGGCGAGAGTGGGGCCTTACACGCAGCAAAATACGGGTAATTTATAACAACACGTATGTATCTGCGGCCCTGTACGCTTCGGTGGTGTGGTATGATATATGTAAATATCAATATGTTGTCACGTTATTAAATAGAATTCAACACCGGCTTTTGTATGCGTATTTATCGGTCTGCAGAACCATATCCACCGAGGCGTTACAGGTTCTACTAGGTGCTCCACCTTGGGATGTTGAAATCAGGTGGCAAGCTGTTAGTTCTAAAAAGGGAGGAGGACCTGGTCAATGGAGAGAAAGGACTTGACGAATAGGAGATCATTGTTGAAAGCAAATCACAAGCAATAAACATTTGGCAACAGAGATGGACGAGATCGGAAAAGGCCGAGTTACATAATTATAGATTCTTGCCGGACGTCAGGGTCGCCACAAGGCTCTCCCAAATCAATTATAACCTAGAGGTGGGATTCCTCATTACAGGTCATGGGACGCTGGGTGCCTACCTCGAACGAAGATAGGCACCTATCAACTAATAGCGAATACATGTGGTGCCAGCGTTATGAGGATTGGGAGCGCATTATAAAAGACTGTCCAAAATATGAAGAAAGGAGAGACTCGGCGTCTTGGGGAATTCGAACTGTGAACGGTACGTGGCACTATGATGCGATACTGCGGAGTGAGGAGGGATTTAAAAAGTTTAAGGAATTTGCCCAACGGGTCTTTCAACTCAAAAAGGCTTGAATTAAACTACCTTGTCCATTAAGAAATTTGCTGAATTTCTTTACAATAAATGCTCCATTTTTTTTATCATTACAATAACAATATGTATATATCTGTTTCATTTTTCAAAATAAAAATTAATTAACTTTTCAAGAACGTGTCATCACTGATTTTGAAAATTTGTTCACTGTTAGAGAGATAAACTATTTTAAATGGATATAACTTATGCTGTATGAAGTCTTCCAGGATCTGGGGGTCCCAAACCGCCAAAAATAAAACTACCCAATCGATTTTGAAAATTTTTTCACTGTTAGAGAGCTAAACTATTTTAAATGGATATAGTATATTTATTTAGTTTAGAAATGACGTCATTATCGTCTCTTTTCAATTTATGACGCTAGCTGTCCTTTAAAAAAGTTATACGATACTGATCCTTAAAATAGTATATAAATTAAGTTTATTTCCATTTTTTCTTTTTCTCATTCTTTTCAAGTGCCAAATTATATAAGATTTCACTTACGGATTTATGTACACTGAATGAAAGTTAGAAAAAGATAACATACCGTTAAATTAGGTATTATTAAATAATTTTTACCAATATTTTTTATTTGACCCACCCATTTCAATTCATATTTTTATGATACCTTACTGTGGTACGTTACTACCGAGGTATCATAAAAATATAAATTGAAATGGGTGGGTCAAATAAAAAATTATTGGTAAAAATTATTTAATAATACCTAATTTAATGGTATGTTATCTTTTTCTAACTTTCAGTTAGTATACACAAATCCGTAAGTGAAATCTTATATAATTTGGCAATTGAAAAGAATGAGAAAAAGAAAAAATGGAAATAAACTTAATTTATGTACTATTTTAAGGATCAGTATCGTATAATTTTTTTAAAGGACAGCTAGCGTCATAAATTGAAAAGAGATGATAATGACGTCATTTCTAAACTAAATAAATATACTATACAAGTTTTAATATGAGATCCGCCGGTGTCCAGTCACTGGAAATTCACCATGTTATGCAGATGCTGCGACAGAGGTATTTTTTTTTTACAAAAGTGTTCTTACATGTAACGATGTAGGTACAGTGTCCTTTCAAATAAAGAAATTGTCAGAAATAAAATATTTTATTATTTTGACAGAACACTGGCAAAATCTTTCCCTTTTCTGTTTTCAGCTGCTTGTTCCTGCTTAAATAAAAATGCTTTAACTTAACTGCCTCGCTAAACACATTAATTCGTTAAAAATATTAATTACCGTTAAACGATAAAAAATAATAAACAATAAAAAACATATAAAATATTAATGTAGTAAAACTAAATAAGTTTCTGCTGAAAATAATTTGTAGTTTAAAAGCGCCGCAAAAAATCTTTGAAAACCCCTGCCTTAGCTTAATCTACTTGCTTAGGTTAACTGTATTTCCTATGAAATGACACGAAGAAAACGAAACTTATCTATATACACTTAGAGAGAGAGGGAGAGAGAAAAGACAGACGGTGATAGGATACAGCTTTGTCTGACACATTAAACCATTTCTTTATGACGTGTCATTACGACGAATTTCGAAAATCGCTAATTAAATTCGTATTATCACAACAAAAAGTATTTAATATCATATTATGCTTCTCATTTTAACTGTACGAAATTTTAACTCCCAGTTGATGGTTTTAATGAGCTTTTTTGCTTTTACGTTTTCACTTTATTACATACGTTATTTTTATTTATTTATTTATATTTGAAGGAGCAAACTAAACAGTACTAGAAAATCAAATGTAATAAAAACATGAGTTTACTGAAATTAACTATGTATTTCAAAATTTCATGGAATAATTTACGGTTTAGGTAACGGTTTACGCATATTTCCGTAGAGAATAGCTATATATCTTACGATTTCATAATCAAAGTTATGAAACTGATAAAATAACTGGAGTAATAAACATAGAGAACGCCATGACTGGAATTGCAGCCCCAATTAATATTTCAGATATATAGTCAACGATTACTTGTAAAAAATGAGAAAATTTTAATCTAAATATATATATATATATATATATATATATATATATATAATATATATATATATATATATATATATATATATATATGTATAAATTAATTCCGATGCACAACAATACTATTAAAGTGGGGTAAAATTTTTGGTAAATTTTGGATCCGACCCAACTTTTAAGGGAGTGGTGGGGGACAACAAAACAATAAAACTTTTCCAAACCGGTTGGAAATAATGTTCCGGTGAATTTTCTACAACATCCAAAATTCAGCTTCCTAGGATTATTTGGTGGGAGTAGAGGGGGGAAAAAATCATTTTGGCTGGATCTAACACGCCCACAGCCCCCCAGAGTTAACGTAGAGGGTTGAAATTTGGTATGTTGATAGAGTTCGTACCTAGGGTCTACTTCTGGAAGGTTGTAATATTTTACCGCCACCTCCACCATTTTCAAGCTACAATTTCATGCTTTTTCTACGTTTTCGAAGTTTGTACCACTCGCATAGGTCACCCAAATAAACATAGAGGGCTGAAATTTTGTGTACAGGTTAAGTTAATAGCCGACCACTGCTTTTTGGAAGTTTCAACTTTTAATCCTTACCCCCACGATTTTTATGGCAATATTTCCTTGATTTTTTTGCCTTTATTCTAACACGTCTAGAGACTCTCTGGGTAAACACAGAGGGCTGAAATTTTCTACATGTATTAAGTTAGTATCCAGTTAGTGCCTTTTAGGGATTACACATTACTCCCCCCCCCCCCATTTCTCCCATTTTTACATCGGAATTCAATGGTATTGTTAAATATGTTTAAAATGCTTTATATTCATACTATAAGTATAATAAATTTTGAATTTTTTTGGAGAGAAAAATAGCTTCATAAATGCCTTACAGTTTACTATTTAAGGTCCTTTTTTAATATTTAAAAATAAAACACAAAGGCAATTAGCGGATAAGCATGGGTTGGAATGCCCTCCTACGAATTGTGTTGGCTTTTTTCCTGCTAGTTGCTATCGCCACAAAATTGAAATTTACTGAGGTTCAGCCCTTAAAAACTTAAAACCGTTTTTAAATCCCCGATCAGCCGGACACTCATCATCAGCTTTGAAACCACCAAAATGACAAATCGCTTGTATTCTTTCAATCACATTTCGCCTGTAGACATTCATTACCGAAGATGAAGGGAAAAATTCGACTTCCGTGATGGGGTCCCGCTGCTCACGGCGTTTTTTTTTTATAAATAATTAATTTTAAAAAATTGTAATATCTAAACAAAAATAATAAAAATTTTATTTAAATTACTCGTGTGTGAAAAACAGTATAAATTTTCAATTATGTACCCGCCCATAACTACCATTTCCACATTAATTGGCAAAACCACCATGTTATTTTATTTTGTAATGTATAAGAATACAATTTAGAACTAAACACAAAATTTTCTGCCCATTAAAATTATAATTATATTTAAATGAAATTGTACGAACCAACATAATAAAAAAATATATATACATACCTACGTAACGAATATATACAGGGTTAGTCAAAAATATGGAAACAGTGAAAAATCTCAACGGGAACACATTTTTGGGATAAATGATGGTGACATAAGTTTCAGCATTTTTTACAGTGCATCCCATGGTGACCTTGACTTTTACCTCATGGGCCAGGTTCATGGCCATATCAAGTTCAAGTCCGTTTTTTAAATGGCTCGCCCTCCCCTTTCGACCCCAGAAATAGAAAGAGCGGTAAAGCCTGCAGCTGAATATGACCTTGAAGTCAATGATCGAGGTCAAATTAAGGTCAAATACTATAATTTTTACTTGAAGTTGCTAATATAATTTTTTTTAATTTTGACTTTCCGCAGTAGGTGTAGCCAGGATGGAGGTCTGCGCAATAGGTGTAGCCAGGATGTAGACGTGCGCAATAGGTGCAGGTAGAATGTAGATGTGCGCAGTAATTGAAGTAGGAATGAAGTTGAAGGAAGAATAAAAAAATAAAATATTTCAAAGTTACCACATAAAATTGTAACCTTAAGACATATCAGACGAACAAGATAGCCTATAGAGTCCAATATTTTAAATTGGAATTATATTATGAGGTAATTTTGAAATATTTTCATTTTTTATTCTTCCTTCAACTTTATTCCTACCTAATTTATTGCGCACATCTACATCCGACCTGCACCTAGTACGCACGTCTACATCCTGGCTACACCTACTTCGTAGGTCTACATCCTGTCTGCACTTACTGTGGAACGTGAAAATTAAAAAAATTACAGTAGAAATTTCAATTAAAAATTACAGTAAAAATTAGCATTTGACCTTAATTTGACCTTGATCGTTGACTTCAAGGTCATATTCGGATGCAGAATTTTCCGCTCTTTCCATTTCCGAGGTCGAAAAGAGAGACTGCCATTTAAAAAAATTAAGTTGACCCTGATATGACCATGAGGTCAAAGTCAAGATCACCATCAGATGCGCCGTAAAAAATGCTGAAACTTTTGTCAGCATCATTTATCTCAAAAATGCTTTCCCGCCGAGATTTTTCACTGTTTCCATACTTTTGACTAATCCTATATATTATATACACATGTTACGGCTAATATGCATAAAATAGAAAATACGCGTATTAGCCGAATAATACACGTTTTATACGAATGTCATGAATAATACACGAATACGCACAAGAATATTCTATAATTAGCTAACACAAAACGGTTAGAACGCGTTGTATCCAAGCCGCCTTAGTTTAAATGTTTGTTTTATCAACATACGCACAGTATTACATCATCCATTAAAGAAAGCCGATGTATATTGTCAAAAATAACTAAACTGAGCTAATCTTAATTAATCTTATCACAGTTTTTATATCAAAGTCGAAGTATATTGTCAAAACTAACTAAACTAACCTAACCCTAACTAGCTTCACCACCTAGTTTTTATTATCAAAGTCGAAGTATCTATATTGTCAGAACTAACTAAACTAACCTAATCTTAACTAACCTCACCACCTAATTTTTATATCAAAGTCGAAGTATATTGTCAAAATTAACTAAAGTAAACTAACCTTAACTAAATTCACCACCTAGTTATACATCTTCTACTATTGTATATTTATGTATGTTACGGCTAATACGCATGAAATAGAAAATACGCGTATTAACCGGATAATACGCGTGTTATACGAATGTCGTGGATAATGCACGAATACGCGGACGACTCTTCTATTAGCTAACACAAATCGGTTAGGACGCGTTGTATTCAAAACGGCTTGGTTTAAATCGTTTAAACGTTTGCTTTATCAACATACTCGCAGTATTACATCATCCGTTAAAGAAATAACATGGCAACAATAACAGCAAATATTAACGATCGAAATTGCCATCTTCAATAATATGAATAATTATGGCAATTTTAAAATCTGTATAATAATTATGCAAAGTTATTTACTCTAAAGACTATAGTAACATATTTTTAAATTTATGTTGATCTAATTATTCTAAAATAAATTAAAAATCACAAAGTGATTGAAAAAATTATCAAACTGGATCGACTGGGAATTGAACCCAGGATCTCCCGGTAACGCGATAATATTTGAAATTGAAATATAGTAACTGTTTCTCGCATTAGAGACAGTACCAATACACATAAGTGGTTGAATGGTTGTCGGATTGGGGCGGCTATCGAACAGAAGATCGTTGGTCTAGTGGCAAGACATCTGGCTAGTTACCGGGAGATCCTGGGTTCGATTCCCAGCCGATCCAGTTTGATAATTTTTTCAATCACTTTGTGATTTTTAATTTACATTTGGATTTTGGTCATACTAACCAAAGAAATCGAGTGCTTAACGTTTCAGTCTAGCTGAACGATAAGTAAACATATAAATACTGCGTATGTTTAAATACGGACAAAAGTTCGTCATACGTAGTAATTACTTTGAACACTATTTCTGTTCCAAATTTTAAAGCAAAGTCAGTGAGTGTCCAAAATTACGATATTTAGACAATGAAATTTTTGAAACTATTCCACCTAAACGTACGAAATTTGGAATACTTCTTTTAAGCAATTATCACTATATAAGCATTGTCACTAAAACGTATGAAATAAAAGCTTTTTTAAAAAACCGACTTCAAAAAGTAAAAAATAACACAGCCACACAAAAAAAAAAAACTTTCTGACCTGGAGGTCTCACTATATGTACTATATGTTTTTGGGGTCGCTGAATCCGAATTTGGGGTCAGTTTCATTCCAGTACATCTGGGTTCGGCCATAACCACAAAAACACTCTCAAAATTGCTATATTTGTTAATTTTAAGGGTATTTTTTGAGGTTATGGCCGAACCCAGATGTACTGGAATGAAACTGACCCCAAATTCGGATTCAGCGACCCCAAAAACATATAGTACATATAGTGAGACCTCCAGGTCAGAAAGTTTTTTTTTTTGTGTGTGGCTGTGTAATTAATAGCACGAATTTTGAAGTCAGGCGGGGTACGTAGTATAAAAAAAATTTAGATTTAGAAGAATTCACTAAGATTATACTTAAAATTTTGGATAAAATTAAAGTAATAAAATTAAGGCAATATGGGGAGCAGATTCAATACATTTCTCCATGTTTGTTTATCTCCTGCATAACGAATCCAGTAGCATCCAGTGTAATTACGAAATTCATCCTCCCACCGAACTTTACATCTTCCTCTTGACCTGCAAGGTCCCCATGGTACCCAGCAAGTAATTTTCTTGGACCACCTTTTATCTGCAGTTCGTAAAATATGTTCTGCCCACGACCATTTAAAATTTTTTATAAATACTCTTATACAGTTTATTCCTGTTAAAAAAACACAATTTACGTGAATTAATTCTATCGGACAGTCTCTTGTACAGCATTGATCTTTGCATTTTTCAAACATTTATTGCAATTTTATTTTGGAGAGATTTAGTAAGCGCCCAAGTTTGCCAACCATATGTTAAAGCAGGAACTACACATGTATTGAACACCTTGGCCTTTATTTGCTTAGGAAAGTTGCCCTTAAATATTTCTCTTAAAGACCAAAATTTTTTCTATGCAGAAATACATCTTTGAATTTCCTTTTCGAATTTGTCTCGAAACGTCATAATTTGTCCGATATAAACTTGATCTTCAACATACTGCAATTCTTGATTGTTTATTAATATAGAATTTCTGATGGAGTTAGTTAAAATATTGGTTTTTTTTCAAAATTTATAACTAGACCTGCCTTTTTTGCTTCGTTAGCCAAATCTTGTAACATAATTTTGATTTCGTCACTAGTGCTGGATATAAGTACAACATCGTTCGCAAATTTTAAATTGTTTAACTTCACATCGTTAACGTTGATACCATAATTGGACCAATCAAAGTGACTAAAAACTTTTTCCAAAACAATTGAACAAAACGGGTGATAATGGATCTCCTTGTCTTATTCCGCGTTTAAGTTGAAATAACTGGCCAGTTTTTTCTGTTTGAATGTATGCCTTGCTACCATTATAACAAGAGTAAATTATTTTTAAAAAGGTTGACGGTACTCCTGCTTCTGTTAATGCTTCTAGCATATACAGGCTGGGCCATTTTAATCTGTACATCTAATTTCGCCAGAGGTGCCACCTATCAAAAAATGATCTTTACATAAGTTGCTAGGTACGAAGGGGGACACTAAACGGTGACCTTAAACTTGACCTTGACCTTCATTCTCAAGGTCATTTTGAGGTCAAGTCGTATTTCTTAAATGGAAAGGCCTATTTTTATTTCGGATTCTGAAAGAGCGTGAAATTTCACGTCGAAAATGCTATAAACGAATTTTTTTTATTATTGGCCTTAAGGGGTGTAAAGGCCACCAAAGAACAATAAAAAATTAGATTTTAAAGGAAAAACGTAACTTTAAAGTGTCGGCATCTTTTGGAGACGTAAAATAGGAGCTTCTGTTCGTTTTTAATGACCTTTGAAAGTCATTCTAAGGTCAAATCTCAGAAAAAAATGACACTAAAAGGTTACGAAAAATTATTTTTTCATAACTAATAAATTTCATAACTAAAAAATATAAAATTAAAGGTCAATAAAAAAAATTCGTTCATAAGATTTTTGACGTGAAATTTCACGCTCTTTCAGAATCCGAAATAAAAAATAGGTCATTCCATTTGAAAAATACGACTTGACCTCAAAATGACCTTGAGAATGAAGGTCAAGACCAAATTTATGGTCACCATTTAATGTTCCCCTTCGTAGCTAACAACTTTTGTAAAGGTCATTTTTTGATAGGTGGCACCTCTGTGGCCCACCCTGTCAAATGCTTTACGAAAATCAATATAAACATATATATATATATATATATATATATATATATATATATATATATATATATATATATATATAGTGGTATATTAAATTCAACTGCTTTTTCCATTAGTTGGTTTACGGAGTGAAGAAGTCCGGAATCCGACTTGGTCAGTAGATAGATATTCATTAGTAATTTTTTGCAATCTTTTTTGAACCAATTTTATGAACACTCGATACAGAACTGGTGTTAGACTTACAGGCCGGTAGTTATTAATACATGATCTGTGGCCCTTTTTATGAAGCAGTATAATTTTAGAGATTTTCCATTGTTTGGGAATTTCTTGTGTGCTTAATATTTTATTAAATATAATTTGAATCTATTTCGCTAGCACATTTGCAGCCTTCTTTATATGCTGTGATAGCATACCGTCAGGTCCAGGTGACGTATCATTTTTTAAATTCTTCACTGCCACAATAACTTCATCAATAAGAACATCTGGGATCTTTTCTGATGATTTGTTAACTCCTGGCTCTTTCAAAAAAATGTCAGAATCATACAGCTTTCTGTAGAATTTAGTAGCAATATCTAATATCTCGTTTCTATTGTGACATAAATTTTTATTTTCATTTCTTAAAGCATCGATCCAAGAATATTTCAAATTAAGTTCTTTATGCATTTTTTTAGTTGAATTTGTAGATTTAATAATAGCTTGTACTTTCTTTGTTCTATATTCTTCAACATCTTGCTTTATTGCTTTTTTAACAAATTTTCTAAATTCACAAAATTCTATATTATTTCTTGTATTGATTATGAACTCAGTATAATAATGAAATATCACTGTGTGTAAATAAATAAATAAATAAATAAATAAGTAAAAAGAAATGTTTGTTGACTCTGTTTTTTGTAATTAGATCTTTAGTATTTCCACCATTTCTACAATCATGTATCCAATGAATTAAAGAAAATTTTCGGTAAGTAATATCTAACATTATATAATAATTCTAATATACAATTATATATCTTCGATTGACTGCACCTGTTCCAAAGCTCAATTAAGATTTGACCTTGGTATCTATATGGTAAAGTGTAAAAATCCCAAAAACTAGTACTGTGCCCAAATTTGTAGTAACTAAATTGTAGTAAATATATAGCTTTGGACATTATGAACCCGTAGGAATGTTATAAAATGTTAAATATTTTTCTTTGCAACTATATGGTATAATGTGTATATAACATAACAAACAACGGGAGCGCTGCGAAGGAATATAAATTATTTTTCTAGAGTTTTTTATACTCATCCGTTTAACAAAATAGTTAAAAACTTCAGTTGAATGTTTGCGGTATATATTTACATTGTAATTTAAATTTATAAGAAGTTATTTTATATTCATAACATCATTATTATAGTGATGCGGGTGGGGGCGCTGGGAACGTTAAGAAAATTTTTGACATTTTTCTATTCAATTACATAACAAAATATATAATATTCACCAAACAGTTGAAGCGCTATGTATAACGTTTTTAACGTTGTTCACAGCGCTCGCATGGTTTAAAATATTTTATAAGATTTTTCTTAAAATTTTCATTTTACAAAATTTTTGTCAGCAATGTCGAAAAACACCTAATTGACACCTAATTCTACATACTTTAAGTCACCTAAATTAATTAAATTAATTCTTTTTTACCTATGGGACGGCTAGGTTAACGTAAACCTAGCCGTCTCTTTTGTTTTTCACGTTTTATCGAAAACGGTAAGAACACCTAATTTTTTATTAGCACACCTAATTTACACCTAAAATACACTTATTTTTTATCTAGTAATTTTTTGGGAATTTGTAAATTTTTTTTTTTTTGGTGGGACGGCTAGCTTTATGGAGGTTTATTTTACTTATAATACATATGTACATTACCTAGAATTAGATAAATTTGTGAATAACGTTCAAATCTTTACATGTAAATGCAATAGACTCCCAACTTTATGAGCTAAAAGTTACAAAAATTGTGTAATAACCAACGGTCGTTGGTTATAACGGTAACCCCTGGGATAAACAGCGTAGAAACCGGATGATTACCGAAAAATGTTTGAAATACATCCATTTCGTCACATATTATCCGGCGTCTTTGGCTGATTCGCGATTTAGCTGGCTAGTACGCGTAATGGAAGTTTTCGCTTATTAGCCGTAACATATATACAACTTATTTTACTTACAGTACATACCAGAATTAGATTAATTTGCGAATAACGTTCAAACCTTTAAATTTACCTATAATAGGCTCCCAACAAAGGACTCCGCACAAATCTAATGGAAATTTGGTCCTGGTTAATTACTTCGAAACTTTGGGACATAATAGTTCTTGATCTGTAGAACAAAAGTCTCCATAGGCGCAAAGCTCAATAATGGACAGATTTTGAGATATATGTAGTTAAATATACGTATACTGTCAACTGAATATCTATCACCTATCAAATGGTGTCGGCAATAAACTTGCAGAAAAGTAGAATCGATTGCCGACAAGAGTCCTGGGACCAAATTTCAATAAGATTTGTCCGGGGTCCTTTATTAACTAAAAATTGCAAAGATTATCTAATAACCAACGGCCGTTGGTTATAACTGAAACCCCTCGGATAAATCGTGTAGTAGTCGGATGATTGCCGAAAGTGTTTGAAATAAGACATGCATTTTTTCACATATTACCCGGTGTCTTTGGCTGATTCACGATTTAGCTGGCTAGTATGCGGATGGAAGTTTTCGTATGCTAGCCGTAACACATATACCCCGTAGCTCGTCAAAATATTTCTGATCCAGATTTTGTACAACGAACAAAGAACTTATGAAAAAGTAATGCGTTGAATAATGTTAGATAATATATATTATATTATACGAGTATAATGACAACACATGGACTTGCTTAGTGATTTGTTATTATTTTACTTAAGGTTATTATTTGGCTTGATGACTCTCCTCTATTCGTTGCATCAAACTGAATCCGAACTAGTTTGCTGAGCCTGTATGTATATAGGTATGCTATTCTATTACTTTATTATTTAATGGTTTGTTATGTATATAGATATGTATATACGAGTAGTATATTCATATGTAATATGTTGTAATACTAATAATATTTATTTAAAAATAAATTTTAATATTCTACTGCAATTGTGTGGAAAATTGAATTTTTCAAAACTGCTTCACGTAAATAGACCAATTAAATCTACTACAATTTATTGATAATTTACAAATATTCCTATATGTGAATACATATATCGTTAAATACAAACAACGGTATAGTACATTATCTAGATTAGATACTTTTACAGCAAATAGAATCATAGTGCATTGAATGCACATATGAGCCGTTGATTTTGAAAGTGGGGGAAGTCCATTTTTGAAAAAAATGAAGATAATGGTAGTTATAGATAAGACTTAGTATGATCTTTTTATCTGTCAACAATTTATAGTAAAAAAAAATTCAGAAGCCTAATATTTGGAAGATTGAAATTTTAGCTCTTAACAGTATTGTAAATATGTTTATTTTGATAGTGGTGCAAGTCCATCTTACAAGTAAAATTTCCGAGACTGGACCTATTGATTTTGATGAAACTTAGATATGTTGTAGAACACTAATAAATAAGTAACACGTATTTTTTTATCTGCGAAAAAGCGGTTTGAAGGGGTGAAATCGTCCTTCAAAAATTGGAATGAAAATGTAATTTTTCAAATATCTCGAAAACGGTAAGAAATAGAGCAAAAGCTTAAATTAGCCATATTACTCTTTTTTAAAAAGCTATATATTGATATGCAACTTGCTTAAATTACACCAACAGGGGTAGTTTAAGGTTAAAATTTGGGGGTTAATTTTGCGAAAAGGGGTAAAAGATAAAATATAATAAAGTTTTATTTAGAGATTTCGAATGTACGTAAAAAAATCTAATCGGCCTGTTTTTACTCAATTTCCTAATATTAAATCCAGGGGTAGTTAACTACGGGGGTGACTGTGTCGACATAATCGTACTATTTGAGTAATTAAAAACTTCTACAAGGAAAAATAGTTTAAAACAATTAGAATAAATTTTCAAAATTCATTTTAAGCAACACTGCAAAGGGGATGAGTCGCCCTTTTAAAGTACATACTTATTTTCATACGCTCATTGCTACTACTAAGGCACTAGCAGGGGTAATAAGGTCACAGTACGTGCTTCTGCAGTTGAACTGTCGTGTGAAAAGTTTTTATTATGTTTAGTTTTAAATGATAAAATTCAAATATTATCCATTTAAATTAACGATTACAATAATTCATTAATTTTGAAAGTGAGGCAAGTCCATTTAGTTATAATAAAACCACTATTTTTTTTAGCCAGCACTATAAACACTATTGGATTATAAACTTACATTATCTAATAACACAAAATACAAAAAATATGTCTATTTATACTTACCAATATTTTTAAATTTATTGAATCGCAAATCCTTAAATATCTCGCAATAACAAAATATGGATTTGCCCCACTTGCAAAATAAACGGCTCATATTGTAATTGAAAATATACAATCACATCCAAATTATTACACCGAATTCTATGAAATTTAGTATACAGACACTATTTATCCTGAATTAATACATAGGATAATTTTATCCCGATTAAAGGTTCCTGTGGGATGACTGAACCGAATTCAATGAAGTATAATACAGGGACACTATTTACTATATGAATACATGTAGCAAGAATTTTAATAACACATAGGAGTTTTATCCCGATTGAACGTTCTCGAGGGAAGAAGTGGGATACAAAACGGGAGACGGGACCGAATTCCATGCGGGCGAAGCCACAGAACAGAGCTAGTAACTAATAAATCCATGCATATGATGCACTGACTTCAAAACTATACGTCTTACGTGTATCTGAATTATCTACATATTTAAAAAAAAACATGAGAGTTGCTTTCATCTTTATCTTTCTAGATACTTAGCATCTATCTTTCATTATATATTTAAAATTAGTTTTGGTTTTTAACGTTACCACCGTTATTAAGTAGGCATTTACCTATTTAAACAAGTACACTACATATATATATAATAATATTGACAACTAGCCGTGCGTCCTGGCTTCGCTCACATATTTGTTTTGTTTTCATTTTGGTGTTGTATATAATTTCCAACATTTTGATAATTTTTGGTTTTGGCTTGCGGTTTCACTTGCATAAATTTATCAGAATAAATTGTAGGTCTAATTATCTATTTACACCACTATAAATATTCCGAAATTTTGTACGAAGTAAGTTAGGTATATTTGTAATTATTTCCATTTACTCCAATAACTATTGTTCAAAACTCATGAAAAATTTGAGCAAAAAAAAAAAACAATGCGAGAAGGAAAAATAACTGAAAACTCAATGGTTTTGTTGAAGTAAATTTCCTTTGAAACTTATCACTGATTCCACTGTTTTTGACTGAGAAATTCAATGTAATTATAAATTATGTGCACTTCACTAAAATTGCTTTTTATGTAGAAAATAATTGAACGTGTCGTTTGAACTTTTAATTGAAAATAAATGTTTGTACAAGTTTACATAACTTGTTACGTTTTTGAAATTAATTTTAAATTGAATAATAACTATCTTAGGCCCGATTTACATTAACGCTCTGCTCTCATTCCGATATCGCTACGCTCCCGATTCGATATAATCTTGTTGTGTTCACATTACAGTGCTGATATCATGCTGGTACCTATTCGTTCTCTATTCACATTATAATGCCACTCTGGATACACTCCCAGTTCGGTCTCAGTTCGATACAAATATCTTTTCATAACAACTGAATGCAAGTGGAGTGGAGTGGAATCAAAAAAGTGTTTACACTATAGGTACAAGCCATAACAAGGCTGATATCGCTCCGATAAAATATTACCTGAGTGGTATTGATATTGGAGTGACATTGGAGCGAGAGCGAACCGTGACTGATATCGGACCGATATCAGAGCGATGATGTGAATACGCTCATTGTTTATTGTGTAAGAATATTTTATCGAACCTGGAGCGGAGCGATATCGGAGTGAGAGCAGAGCGTTAATATAAATCAGGCCTTAGTTTTCAGTGAATATTAGGTCGGTAAGACAGGGTAAATTAAAGTAATGAAAATAAGGAAATGTAGAGGAAATGTAAATTATAATATTGTGAAAGCTTTTGAGTGCGCATAAGACGTGTTTCTAAATTGTAAAATCTTTGTAAAGTTAAATCTCTAGTTGAACCTAAATTGTGGAAATCGTTATGAAATGGTAGCCTAACACCGTAGCGTCCATGAATGTCTCTGTAGTGAGTATTCTTGAATTGAGTTTCACAAATTTGAGTTACTGGATCTTCTACTGGAATTGTCGTAACATTTTCTAGTTCCCAAAATCTTTTTAGTAGTTCGTCTATCTCAGATGAACATGTATGAAATGAATTCACTTGTGTTTCTGGGTTTTGTATGGGTGCGGAACCTGTCAGTATCCAACCTAATGTAGTTAGGAATGCTGATAGTTCCCCTTTAATTATTGGGACACCTGAAGTTACAAGATCAACGAATACTGAGGCTCCTAACAATGCTTCAACTTCCTTACTCTTATCTTCCCTCAATATCAATATTCTAACACTAGTAAAAGTCTCTGTTTTTATGTATATAAATATGAGGATTTCTTCACACGCTACATTTTTTTAGAGAGGTCTTCTTTTAGACAAAAAGAAAACATAGATTTTGAATATGAAACCTATTTGTCATTCTTGTTTATCTTTCAAAAGTTACATATTCATTTTTAAAATTTAAATCTGCAAGGAAAAGAGCACGGATTGTCAACATTATTAGTCTCTATTTAACATCAAGTAGAGTCGTACCAACAATATTTTAAATTTGTAGTCATAGATGAAAATGCTTTACCATACATTTGACGATTTTTAATCTTGTATAATTATCGAACTTATTACTTAACTATTTTAATGTAAAAATTGTTTGTTTCGGCATTGATGACATCAAATACGAGTCTAAAGGCGATTTTAATGCTTAATTACATTATTCTAGTCATATAATATTCTAATATTCCCGTGTCTGTCTCTTTGAAATGTTCAGACCACATTTTAATTAATTATGTACTGCTAAATGAAAAACGATATTTTGTCTAGGAAATTTGGACAAATTATTAACCTAGGTCTCGAACTGCTTTTTTCAGAAACTTAAGACCCTATACAATATCCGTAAATGAAGAATAGACGACAATTTCAAAAAAAGAAAATTATAATTTTTAAAATATTTTTATAATCCGAGCACACACAATATGATCAACTAACTTACTAATGAATGTTTGGTTGCTTTGAGGGGCGAAGGCAGTGCAATAGCCAATAACAAAATATAATATATAATTTACTAGTTTGACACATAACTACATAAGTATATCATGTCGCGCGTTCTCTGTCCCAACCTCGTGTATCAAAAACTACATGTTTTACGACACATAAAAAACATATTAAATACTGTATTTATGTATATACTTTCCATACTCTGAATTCGGACAACCTTTGTCTTCTTATTATGTATTTAATAATACCCCTGTCGCAGCATCCTGCATAACATAGCGAATTTCCATTTACAAAATACGTTTTTCTCGGAAACTAGTTGATATAGAGTAATTGTAAATAAAAAACCTTCTTTATGTGATTTTTTCGCCTCATTCCGCCAAATTTTTTTCGTGAAATGAAATTTTTCGTGACCAAGGGACCTCAAAACAAATTTCTGCCATAGTGCCCGGCTCAGTGTCGCGTCATGAGACCTACTGTAATAGCTGAATTTCCATTCTGGAAATTCGCTAAAAACAGAAATGGCACTTGACTTTTTTTGATAAATATAAAAATAGACCAGTCACAGTCGATATTTAATTATTATTATTATTATTATTAAATTTGTTCACATGGAAATATTTGAAAAAGCCACTGAACTATAAGTATGGAGAGAGCCGACAAAGTTGCAAACGCTAGGTGGCAATAATGTCGCGCATCCGTCCTATATGTATATTTTCAGAAAATTCTTTTTTTTTTTATTTTATTTCACTGGGGATTTCCATAGATATCAGAATGTGTACGTACCATACAATAGATGGAGTACACATTATCTTTTTTGAAGCAAATTGTCGCATTGGTTAACACCACGTTAACACCTTTCATAACCTGTAAACTAGTGGTAATAAATAGTATTTAATTTGTATACGATTTTTGTTGTAATTTGAGACTATTTATTAATAAATATTCTAATAATATTTATAACAACAAATATAACATCAGTAAATATAGAAAAATTTTAAATTAAACCTTATTTAACCACCATATTGGTCAACACTTTAACCCTTTTTTTGGCTTCACCTTCATATAAATTGAATATATCCCTGTATTCCCTCCCTTTTTGGTAAACTCAAGACATGTAGAAATAATGTTGCACAGTTAGTTTTTTAATAAAATATTTATTTATATAAAAAAAAAGGTTGATTTTGATGTTTTACATATCGCGCTTATTTTATCTCGACCTTGCATCTGGAAACTCCCAATTTTTGCACATACAAAAAAACAACATATTTAAGTCTGTGTTTTCATCACAATGAACTTAAGATTTATGCTAATTACACCCTTTGATGTTGGCTACCTATATATATATATATATATATATATATATATATATATATATATATATATATATATATATATATATAGGTAGCCAACATCAAAGGGTGTAATTAGCATAAATCTTAAGTTCATTGTGATGAAAACACAGAGTTAAATATGTTGTTTTTTTGTATGTGCAAAAATTGGGAGTTTCCAGATACAAGGTCGAGATAAAATATGGTGGTTAAATAAGGTTTAATTTAAAATTTTTCTATATTTACTGATGTTATATTTGTTGTTATAAATATTATTAGAATATTTATTAATAAATAGTCTCAAATTACAACAAAAATCGTATACAAATTAAATACTATTTATTACCACTAGTTTACAGGTTATGAAAGGTGTTAACGTGGTGTTAACCAATGCGACAATTTGCTTCAAAAAAGATAATGTGTACTCCATCTATTGTATGGTACGTACACATTCTGATATCTATGGAAATCCCCAGTGAAATAAAATAAAAAAAAAGAATTTTCTGAAAATATACATATAGGACGGATGCGCGACATTATTGCCACCTAGCGTTTGCAACTTTGTCGGCTCTCTCCATACTTATAGTTCAGTGGCTTTTTCAAATATTTCCATGTGAACAAATTTAATAATAATAACAATAATAATTAAATATCGACTGTGACTGGTCTATTTTTATATTTATCAAAAAAAGTCAAGTGCCATTTCTGTTTTTAGCGAATTTCCAGAATGGAAATTCAGTTATTACAGTAGGTCTCATGACGCGACACTGAGCCCGGCACTATGGCAGAAATTTGTTTTGAGGTCCCTTGGTCACGAAAAATTTCATTTCACGAAAAAAATTTGGCGGAATGAGGCGGAAAAATCACATAAAGAAGGTTTTTTATTTACAATTACTCTATATCAACTAGTTTCCGAGAAAAACGTATTTTGTAAATGGAAATTCGCTATGTTATGCAGGATGCTGCGACAGGGGTATTATTAAATACATAATAAGAAGACAAAGGTTGTCCGAATTCAGAGTATGGAAAGTATTTTCGTTTTTAGCGCGGTATATTGAGTGTACTAATTGAATATAATAAAAGTGTAAAAAAGATATCGGGGTCGTGAAATCGATTTGGTAGTTCCAGTTTTTATAAAGTCTCTCAATATGAACTCAAGCAATATGTAGTATAATAGTTCCTTGAGTTTCTTCTTTGAGAAATTTAGTTTTGTCCTCTAAAAATGCTGGCATACAAATATTTAACTTCCGTCTAAAATTCTTTTTATTTTTAATTGTTCTTAAATTGGCTAGAAGTCTGTTTTACATTTGTTTTTTCTTCCTTTATTTCTACATTAAATTTGAGAACACAATTAACGTGACTCATTTCAAAAATTTGTTACTACCAAATTTACTGAAAGCAGTAGTTTCGCTTACGATCATACAAAACTATACCTAATAGGGTTTACGTCCTTCGTTAAAGTTGTGTTTTATAAATTTTAAATAAAATAAAAATGTAAATACCATAGAAATTAGACCCAATTCGATTAACTTAATTTTTTACCGCCAGATAGTGTGGCTCTACAAAATAGCAAGAGCCGTTTAATTTGCTTATTTCTGCCAGAGCAAGCACTGCGATCGTTTTTATTACCCCCACTCTGTGGTTTGACCCGGCCCATACAGTTATGGCACAAATTGAGGTCTAAGAAAAAAAAATAAAACACCAGCGAGAAATCGCATTTTGAAAATAATTCATCAAAAATCACCGTTTTTTCTCGACTGTAAACAGCTGCCATTTTAAAAATATATTACGGGACCAGAAAATCCTAATTTCTGCCAAAATGACGGTATTGAGGAATAATATGCACTTTGATTTATGTCGATACCTCAAATACTTTTTGAAATTCACGCGGAACCATGTCGAAAAACATACATAGTTTCTAGGGAACTTAAATTTTTATGTCAATGAATTATAGTAAAGTGCGCGCAGTAAAATGCCCATAACATTTTGATTTTTCATTTTTTTAAAATAAACTGGTGTGGACGCACGGAACACTGTCCATAGTTCAAAAATATGTAAAATCCGACAAAAACAGATATTTGGAAATATCTGTAAAATATGGCGCCAAAAATATTATGTATTTGTATTTAAGAAAAAAAATAAAGTTTTAAAAAGTAATTGATATCCATTGCTATGCCAAAAACAGATATAATTATAATAACTAAGCTTACGTACAGATGGTACTTAAAAAAATAATCTAAAAAAAATTAATACTAATTTCCGGAATAAAACTTTTGTTGTATTTGGCTCAAGATTTTACTTAATAAACAAAACAAAAAAAATATTGAGCCAAGTACAACAAAAGTTTTTATACGGGAAATTAGTATTAATTTTTTTTAGATTATTTTTTTAAGTACCATCTGTACGTAAGCTTAGTTATTATAATTATATCTGTTTTTGGCATAGCGATGGATATCAATTACTTTTTTAAAACTTTATTTTTTTTCTTAAATACAAATACATAATATTTTTGACGCTATATTTTACAGATATTTCCAAATATCTGTTTTTGTCGGATCTTTTATAACGAATGAATTTAAATAAAATTAAGATCCGGTTCGAAGGACCAAAAAAATATGTTTATGTGTATCTATGTTTAAAACTCATGAAAAATTTGAGCAAAAAAAAAAAAAAAACAATGTGAGAAGGAAAAATAACTGGAAACTCACCGGTTTTGTTGAAGTAAATTTCCTTTGAAACTTATCACTAATTCCACTGCTTTTAACTGAGAAATTCATTGTAATTATAAATGATGTGCACTTCACTAAAATTGCTTTTTATGTAGAAAATAACTGAGAAACGTATCGTTTGAACATTTAATTGAGAATGAATGTTTGTACCAGTTTACATAACTTGTCACGTTTTTGAAATTAATTTTAAATTGAATAACAACTAGCTTAGTTTTTCAATGAATATTAGGTCGGTAAGTCAGGGTTTTACAAGGCAAATTAAAGCAGTGAAAATAAGGAAATGTAGAGGACACTACTCTAACTTTTATAAATTCTGAACAACTATTTTTCCATTCCTACCTGCACTCAATCCCTTGAAAAATTGTCAGACCCCGTTCTCATCCGATTTATCAATTTTAATCTCATTCCCGAGTTTTACTCTGAGTCCCGAAATGGAGTTACATTGCGTTTAATACCACTTCCGTCCACATCCAATTACGTAAAAAAATTCTTTATTCCGTCCGTCTTCAAAAATATATAATATCAATAAAAACATGCAGTACTTACACAGTGTTAAAGTTATAAAACGTTTTTTAATAAAGTTAGTTTTAACATTATTAAAAATAATTGTATCAAAAGTTATTATAATAAAATTATTAATATTAAAGTTAATTAAAAATAAAATGAAAAAAACTAGCTATTGCAAGAAAAATCCATGTCAAAGAACTGACATAAAATCAAAAGGCTACCCTTCTAGCGAATTTCCAGAATGCAAATTCAACAATTTATATGGTATTAAAGCTGCTAGGGGGGGGGGGGGGGGGTAATACAATAGAAATACAATAAAAGGAGTGACTTTTTGATTTTATGTCAGTTTCTTACCATGAATTTTTCTTGCACTAGCTCTTTTATTTCATTTTATTTTTAATTAAATTTAATATTAATAATTTTATTATAATAATTTTTGACACAATTATCTATACATATAATAAAACTGTAAATCTGTCTCTGTCTGTCCGTCTGTCTGTTCACGCAACACGTAAAAACTACTGGACAGATTTTAATGAAATTTGGTGTGATGATAACTTATTACCTGGGTCAACATCTAAGATACTTTTTATTCGGGGAAAATATCTCATTCCCACGGGAAAATGGAAAAACTATTTTGAGCATGTACACACTTTACGCCAATTTACATATTTCATAAAAAGTTTCATAACTATAGTAACAAAAATTGTAAATAAATTTTGTAGTTTGGAAATTTTTCTGAATTTTAAATCAAAAAAAATGTTGCTAATTGTGTACCGAAAAATAGAATAAATACACAATTGTCAATTTGGAGATTATTTAATGCATTTTGTGTTGCAAGAAACTACAAACTGGAAAATGAAACTACTCAACGTTTCGCCTGAACAACGTCACGGGTACGACTAGTTTTTAATAATGTTAAAACTAACTTCATTAAAAATCGTTTTATAACTTTAACACTATCATATTTTTGTAATTTCATGAATGTGTTTGTAATAATTTTTAAATTTTTTTTTTAATAAAGCAACTACCATGAAGTTTGGTTGAGAATCTCGAAGCCGATAGCAGAGCATAGCTAATAATTTTCTTTGTCTCTTTATTCGATAACTTAAAAAAACTCCTAATTATCTATCCTTATAAAATATCCATACTGTTATTAGGGTACTTTATTTCACATTTTATAGGAAATGGAATGTGGATTATAGAAAGATATTCTCTCTATAATCGGCAAAATAAGAGAAACTAGTTATATAAGTTCAGTGTTATACAAACAATATTTTCCCTGATGTTTTCCTTATGAAACAAGTACGCTGCTTTTCTACGAGCTGTGATGTTTCCACCATTTTCCTAAGAGCAGAGCAAACCGGTTGACCGTAATTTAAGGCAAATTTTAAGAATGTAAATTATAATTGATACTGTGAGCCACTTTGTTGCGGGTGGGGTACTTTATTTCAATTTAAAATTTTCGAAATTCATGTAGATTAACTATTACTAACTGTCCCATTTTGTTTTAGCTTGTATTATTTTAATTAAATATTCTTTCAAATGGAAATTTACAATGACCATTTTAGTGTCGTAAATTCACTAACTTTAAAATTGTGGTAACATGTGAAGCAATGAATTGACATATACGAAAATTTATATATTTGCATATTGCTACTAACCTGGCATACGTATACGTATCAATATTTATATGGTTGTTTGTGTACATTACGTAATTACTTCGGTTCTCAACTCCGCATAAATAAATTCAACTACATCACAGCCACACTATACCCAATAACGCTACCGATGTAAATTATATAATGCTTGTGTAAGACAAGAAAACTTGTATATGTACTGAATTAAATAAACAAGTTTCCTTCATTTGTACAAAGTGTAAAGTGAAGTTCATTAGGAAAATTGAATAAATTATAACTATGAAATAAAGTAAAATAAATTTTTAAAGGTATTTAGAAGTGATGGTCATCAAGGAAAAACAAAAATGTGTTTTTTTCCAAAGGCTACCCGTTTCGACTTTTTGTGGTCTTCAGGCCTCTGAGGAAAAATTTATTAACTCTTTGCACTCAAGCAAAAATTAACGTGTTTCTCGGCTAGCTGGTAAGACATGTGACACATGACATGGCGCATGATTTTTATTCCTATTTTTTTAAAAAAACTTGCAACCTTTTTTCTCAAAGCTCGAATTAAATGTTTTAAATGCTCTTTTTGTTAGACTTGTTACTCTCAAAAGTTGATTTAACGCTATTTATTGTCCACAGACTCAGATTTTAATGTTTAAATGTAAAATATGGTTGATCTAATGGCCAAACAGCCTTGTCATTTTAGACATGTCTTACAAGCGCAAAGGGTTAATATTAAAAATACATAGATAAAATACTACATTAGGATACATGATTATATGTTTATATGTCAAACTGACATTTGAACAAATAATTTTAAAAAATAATAACAATAATAGCATTGGTTGAACTGTTGAAGTAAAATTTTTAAATATTATTTTTAGAAAAATAAAAATCATTTTGAGTAACATTTTAAGTGTGAAATGGTCAAAAATTGAAAGAATAAAAATTATCACTAGTTTACACGATTTTTGTCCTTGAAATGAAAAGTGTTTTTTCTTAACGAGTGAAGTGCTCTGAGTTTCACAAAAATTATGAAAAAAATCCAGCACGTCACATTTCAAAAATATTTATTACTTTTTAATTACAAGAAATGATGGTATAAAAATGTTAAAAAAATAAAAATGAACTACCTTACCTTTCTTTTGTACTTGTTTGTGTCGGTGTCTCTTACATTAAACCAGCAATAGGTAGTTACTTAACATAGTTTGGTCCCAGTATCCCTCATAATTTTGCTCAAAAATTTTCAAGTCCTAATGAAAATGCTCGCCATCCTCGCTACTGACGTTTCCGATATTTTCAGGAAAGAAATTGAGGTGTGATTGCAAGAAGCGAATTTTCAGGGACATGTTGACATCCATCCGTTGAAAATTATGTAACAAATCGGCAACTAATTTTCGATAATTTTCTTTTTTTTGTTACCTAGGAACTTTTGGATAACAAGTCGTAATAAATTTCAAGCAGCTTCCTCAGTATTCGAAATATTGTCTTCAAATATCTCATCCTTTAACATTTTTTTTATTTGCGGTCCGATGAAAACACCTTTCTTAAGTTTCGCCTCAGAAAGACTAGAAAAAGTGGTGCATAAATGTTTAAAGGCTGCACTAGTTTTGTCTAACGCTTGACAAAATTTTTAACTAGACCTAATTTTATGTGAAGCGGCAGTGGAATAATTTTTTGTGAGGGTATCAGAAACACTTATGTTTTATATTCATTTTACCAGGGATATCTCTTGTTAAGAGACCGGGATTTTGAAAAAACAAAAATAAACTTCTTTGAGTGATTCCGTTACGGATATCATTTCTTAGATATAATAAGTTCACCGCAAACCTAACAAAAATGGTCAGGATGCATTATACACAACCTTTTGGACATTTTGAAAGAAAATATTTATTTAACTGAACGTCACACTTATCGAAATTTAAGAATAAATTCAAAACAAGCTTGTGAGTAGTCGAAAATAAAATATGTTGATAATTTTAAACTGTGACGTGATAAAATTAAAAAATATGTATGTTTGCGCTTTATTGTTGCAGACGTTGCAGTTAAATAAAAAAATATAAAATGCACTGAAAGGACAAAAAATTTTTTTTATTTTGTAAACTAGTAATTATTTAAGAAATTTTTAGAAACTTTAAAGAATTTTTGAATTGAAATGTGCATTACAAAGAACAATTAAGGTTAGTCTGAAAGTTTTTTTTTTTTTAATAAAAAATAAAAATGAATTATTTTAATAATAATTAATTTATAATAGCTTTAATAATAATATTATACTAATTTTAATTATAATATATATTTTATTTTTTATTTTTTGTTTTTTTTTTATTTTAAAAAAACTCTCAGACTAACCTTAATTGTTCTTTGTGATGCACATTTCAATTCAAAAATTCTTTAGTTTCCAAAAATTTCTTAAATAATTTTTATTCTTTCAATTTTTAATCATCTTACACTTAATATTTTACTCTCAAGTGTTTTTATCTTTCTAAAAATAATATTTAAAACTTTTACTTCAACCAGTGCTATTATTGTTATTATTTTTTAAAATTATTTGTTCAAATGTCAGTTTGACATATAAACATATAATCATGTAAGTACCTAATGTAGTATTTTATGTATGTATTTTTAATATTAATAAATTTTTCCTTATATGCCTGAAGACGATCAAAAGTCGAAACCACTAGCCTTTGGAAAAAACACATTTTTGTTTTTCCTTGATGACCATCACTTCTAAATACCTTTAAAAATTATACTTTCAGTGTCATCAAACCTAAATTTAAAAGTAAAATAAACTTTGTTTTAAAATATAATCAATTATTCCCTTCAGGTTTACTTCGTGAAAAGTCATTTTTAAAAACATCAAAATATTTATTAGTTTTTCACAGAATGTATTAAAATTCGCCAGTCAGTTGACTTTTGAGTATAATTATTTGGTTGTTTCCTTCAACTTAAATAAATTTTTATCTTGAAAACAAAAACTGTGTTCCTATTTTTTTGTTAGTAATTATTGTCAACCTTAATGTGATGAATGCTAATGTTTATTGTTATCAACAAAATTTAATCTCTAATCTTTACTTTCTATAAGTAAAAAATCGAAATTGGTTATAGTCTCCAATAAGGAAATCGAAAGTTGTTGTACTTCCGTTAATACTCTCATTGAATCAATGCCATGATTTTCCCTATAATCTAATACAGCGGTTTTCAACCTGTGGTATGCATATCCCTAGGGATATGCGAAGGACCTACTAGGAGTATACGTGAAAATATTACTGGTAATGGCGGACGGTATAAAACCATAAAATGTCTATTTAAAAGACAAGAAAGTTCTGGTTTAAAAAGAGAAACGAAAGGAAAAGAAATAACAGAAATTACACATTCTATAAATCTTCGTAAATCTCAACCCCTATTACGCCCGCTGTCATAACGCGTTTTGAACTCAAGAATATGGCAGAAATTTTTTTATTTAACTCGGCAATTCCCAGTGTCACCTGTAGGTGACAGACATTTTTAATTGTAAACTCTATTAATTTGTTTGATTAACTTATAGTATAGAGTTGTCACAAGAAAGAAATATAAAGTCATCTATTAGCCTTCTAATGTGGTAACAGAACGTAAAGATTTAATTATCTTATCGCTGAAAAAAATTAAAAACATCTGTCACTTCCAAATAACTCTGGGAATTGTCGCGTTAAAACGCGACTAAAACCAAACTGTCATATTATTGTTCGATTTGGCCGTCACGTGAAATAAATTCTTAAAATAATACAATTGAAATAAAACGAAGAAAAATAAAAGAAATTTTGTAACAACAGGGAAAACTATTTTAATATTTTATTTTATTTCAGGACGTTCGACTTAAAATGTCCCCTGTAAAATTACTTACTACGAAAGGATTTCTTATATGCTTAATATTTACAGTTATTGACTTTTGTCATTTAAATAAGAATAGATTTTTTTATTCATTTTCTATTTAATGATATATATATATATATATATATATATATATATATATATATATATATATATATATATATATATATATAGACTTTAATTTTTGAGATGTTTTCTAATGTCAAAACATATCCTTGATACAAAAATTCATTTACTTGGGACCGTCTTATCTACTTATCTAAGCACCTATCCAAACTAAGATTTTTCAAAATTAATCAGCAGTTATAATCTTTAAGTTACGTTTAAGGTAGGCATTGTTTAAATAAATGTATACATATTTTATTATTATTTACAATTGAAGAGATGAGTGGATGAAGGTGTTATGTAACACTTTTTATAATTTTACAATAAAAGCGTTTGAAAGTTTTTATTTAATAACTACAAATTTTTCAGGCGTAATAAAACCAAATTGTAATATATAATACTTCAGCATAGGATATTCTAACATTTTGCAAAAATTTCCTTTTTCTAATTATTTATTAAACTCTTATCAAAAATATCAAAGATTTCATAATTTTTTTTAATAAGATGAATTGATTTCTTTCACATTAAATAAAACATGTTACAAGTAATAGATTTTATATCACGAAAGTTGGCATTATAGAACTGTTCCACTCCCAAAAATATAAAATAGAAAAAATTACCCAAAAGTAAATTTTACTTTTTTAGAGAAGTTGAAATAAATAAGATTGGTTACATTGATTCAATTCCAATTGTTGTTATCGATGGGCTTGTGAATATTATCAGATATGGCGAAGTTATGTTCGTATTTGAATAATATTGGTGTTAGATAGTACATAGGTTATCAAAGGATCTTCGGTTCTAGTCCTAGTCGATTTAGCTTGAATATTTTTCAATCACTCACTGGATACATTTTTTTAATAAATAAAATAATATTAGTACAGATAAGCAGGGCCGTAGAGAGAAATGGCGGGCCCAGGGAATAAACAGCATTTTTTTAAAATTTCCTGCATATAAAAATAAGTGGTTAGCGAAAAAAAACACTCGGCTTTCTTTCCGAGTCCTCTACCGACAGCTATGGGCTCTTACCTCAAACCCGGGCCCCACGGCTACAATTCCTTCTACCCCACCTTCTTGTCGGGCCTGCAGACAAGAAAACAAACTTGCGTATTAAATACATGACATGTTCACAAATCGTGGTTAGAGACAGTAATTTGTCTGAAATTAACAATAGAGAAATAAATTTAACTATAAATTAGATATGCTAGCAATAAGTAGTACCAATCTCTACCAACTTTAGATTTTCAAGAAAGTCAAGTTTAAATATTAGTAATTATACAACATAATATAAACAGTTTCACTAAGAATTTTGGGCCTATTTTGTAGATTTTAGAAATTGCATTGCAGAAGTTAAACAAAATGAGAAAATTATGTTCGTAGTAAAACCTAAAACCTAGTGTATTTCAATGGAATTTCATTTCAAATACTTACCTCATGTTATCAAACATATATTATACTAATATTAATTAATAAAACAAGGACAAATTCACAAAGAGAGAGAGAGGGAGATACCGTTATGTTTGTATCATTCTGTTCCTGGAACATTCCAGTTTTTGTTGTAGATACCATGTGCATACAGTGATAAGCTCCATATATATACATATAATATATATATATATATATATATATATATATATATATATATATATATATATAATATACCTACATAAATATATCGTGTATATACTATACATATTTGCGCTGACGTCATTGCATTATTAAGATATGTATGCTTTTATTAAATGAATATCAATATGGAGTTAGTGTTGGGAAATTGAAACAAATTTTGTGTATGTATATTCACCTTGAACCGAATAAACCAGAAACTTAGTTGAAAAGACTGATACAGGCTCTATGATAAGAATCGGACGAGGCGAGAGTAGGGGCGCTATCTGTTTTCGAATCCGTAGAACACGATTCTGAAGAAAAAAATGCCTGACATATATATATATATATATATATATATATATATATATATATATATATATATATATATATATTCCCGGCCCCTTTTGACATGTGTAGGACCCCCTTATGGACAAAATGAGCTGAAATTTAGTAATTGGAGCTGAAAATATGGGGCACCAATACTATAAAAGTGAGGTCAAATTTTGGATCCGACCCAAATTTTAAACGGGTGGTGGGGGACCAGAAAACAATAAAACTTTTCCGAGCTGGTTGAAAATAATGTTTCGATCAAGTGTCTACAACATATCCAAAATTCAGCTTCCTAGGGTGGTTTGGAAAGAGTAAAGGAAGAAAAAGTGTTTTGACTGGATCTAACATACCCACAGCCCCCCAGAATTAACGTAGAGGCTCATATTTGGTACGTTGCTAGAGTCCTAGGTGTGCTGGTTGGAGGTTTTAATACTCCAAGCCTAGGGTGTGCTTATTGGAGGTTTTAATATTTTACTCCCACCTCTACCATTTTTGAGCTAGAATTTCATCCTTTTTGGACGTTTTCGAAGTTTGTGTCAAATAAACCCTAAATAAACCTAGAGGGCTAAAATATTGTGTATAGGTTAAGTTAGTAGCCCCCCACTGCTTTTTTCACGTTTCAACTTTTAACCCTTACACTCACGAATTTTACGCCAATATTTCCCGGATTTTTTTGCTTTTATTCTAACTCGCCTAGAGACTCTCTGAGTAATCCTAGAAGGCTGAAATTTTGAACATGTATTGAGTTAGTAATCCGTTAGTTCCTTTTAGGGATTCGACATTTTCTTGCCCCTCCCCCACTTCTCCCATTGTTACACCGGAATTCAATGGTATCGTTAAATGTGTTTTAAATGCTTTAATTTTATTCTAATACAAGTTGGCGTATGGTAATTTCAAAAATTTAAATAAAAAATGAACTTACTTTTATAACAAACTAGCTGTCACCCGCGGCTTCGTAAGCATTGATGTGAATTTCATAATTTAGTAAAGGTAAATCTTTTTAGGTAGTTTGCTATAATATTTTGCCTCTATTTTCTTATCATAAGCTGAAATAATAGGCTTTATTTATTGGTAAGCTCTCTCATCAATCCTCTTTATTTTTAATTTCTCCTTTTGGCTAGTTATCTAGGAACAGTTAAAAATTTTCAAAAACTAATTGGTCATTTCTTCAAGCATATAACATAGATTAAAAATCTAAGCCTATTAAGAAGGTGTCAATGAATTTGGTACAGAAATAAAAAAAACGCCGTGAGCAGTGGAGCTCCATCACGGAAGTTGAATTTTTCCTTTCGTCTTCGGAATTGAATGTCTACAAGCGAAATGTAACTGAAAGTCCACAAGCGATTTGTCATTTTGGTGGTTACAAACTGATGATGAGTGTCCGGTTGATCGGGGCTTTAAAAAAAGGTTTTAAGTTTTTAAGGGCTGAATCTCAGTAAATTTCAATTTTGTGCCGATAGCAGTTAACAGGGAAAAAGCCAACACATTTCGTACGAGGGCATTTCTACCCATGCTTATCCGCCAATTGCCTTTGTGTTTTATTTTTAAATATTAAAAAAGAAACTTAAATAGTAAACTGGAAGGCTTTTATGAAGATATTTTTTCCTTCCAAAAAACTCCAAAATTTCTATTTTATAAATAATAAAAATCCAAAATTCCTAATTTATAAATAAACAGTGACTTTAATAACATTTTTAAATCACTTAATATGTATGTATTTCATTTGTTAAAAAATTATATTTCCTTTTTTTTAAATTTTTTAAAATTACTATTCGCCTACTTGTATTTAGAATAAAAATAATGCATTTGAAACACATTTAACAATAGCATTCAATTCCGATGTAAAAATGGGAGAAGTGGGGGGAAAAGTAATGTGGACTCCCTAAAAGGTACTAGCTGGATACTAACTGAATACACGTACGAAATTTCAGCCCTCTAGGTTTCCCTAGAGAGTCTCTAGACGTCTTAGAAAACAAGCAAAAAAATTAAGGAAATATTGGCGTAAAAATCGTGGGGGTAAGGGTTAAAAGTTGAAACCGCCAAAAAACAGTGTCTGGCTATTAGCTTAACCTGTACACAAAATTTCAGCCCTCTAGGTTTATTTGGGTGACTTGTGCGGGTGGTACAAACATCGAAAACGTCGAAAATGCATGAAATTTTAGCTTAAAAATGAGGGGGTGGGGGTAAAATATTAAAACCTCCAGAAGGCACAACCTAGGTACGAACTTTATCAACACATCAAATTTCAACCCTCTACGTTAATTCTGGGGGGCTGGGGGCGTGTTAGATCCAGCGAAAATCTTTTTTCCCCCCTCTACTCCCTTCAAATCATCCTAGGAAGCTGAATTTTGGATATGTTGTAGATAATTGAACGAAACATTATTCCCCACCGGTTTGGAAAAGTTATGATTTTCCGCCCCCACTACCCCCTTAAAATTTGGGTCGAATCCAAAATTTGCCCAAAATTTGACCCCAGTTTGATAGTATTGTTGTGCATCGGAATGAGCCCCATTTACCAAATTTGAGCTCTTAACTGCCATAGGGGGACCCTACACATATTAAAAGGTAGCGGTATATATATATATATATATATATATATATATATATATATATATATATATATATATATATATATATATATATATATATATCAGACATTTTTTTCTACATATTCGTGTTCTACGGGTCCGAAAACGGATAGCGCCCCTACTCTCGCCGTTCTTATCGTATAGACTGTATAAGTTTAATCTTTTCAAGGAAAAATTCGACTAAAAAATAAACTGACTGTTATAATAAATTTAATTATTGTAATTTAAAAAATATTATTAAAGTCAGTTTTTATTAATAAAATATGAATTTTGAATTTTCTGGAAAGAAAAAATATCTTCATAAAGGCCTTCCAGCTCACTATTTAAGATTCTTTTTTAATATCTAGCTAAAAATAAAATTCAAAGGCAATTGGCGGATAAGCCCTCGTACAAATTGTGTTGACGTTTTTCCTGCTTACTGGTATCGATATAAAATTGAAATTTACGGAGATTCAGTCCTTAAATCTTAATCTCTTTTTTTAAAGCCACGATCAGCCAGACGCTTATCATCAGTTTTGAAAACATCAAAATAACAATCTGCCTGTACCCTTTCAACCACATTAAGCGAAAAATTCGACTCCCGTGATGGGGCCCCGTAGTGAACTGGCATTTTTCATGAATTTTATAATTTTTTATTCATTTTTTTCAATCGAATCATCTTTTTATTTCGATTGAAAAATTAACTTACTCATACTTGGCTCGTAAGTTTATTTTTGTGCCATGGATTCTTAAGAATCCTCAACTTTTATAACAACAACATCCTCTAATACAGTTTATATTCAATTGTTATTATATAATATTTTATATTACGTGTAAATCAGATATTTCGAAATTTTTTATGTTATTTAGGGCGATTGGCTTTGCTCCCTAAACGTCTCTAAAATAGAAATATCGTTGGAAGTAAATTTTTTTTGTCCCATTGCCGCCCCTTCCGAAAGGGAGGGGTTGAGGTCAATAGTTGATAAGAGATTCACATATAAATATTTATGAATAAGAGCCAAAACCAAAACGCAATGAAAAAGACCATTCCACTCAAGCGTTACAAAGAATCAAAATTTATTTTGAGATTTTAGTCATTCTTATTCAGTATGACTTTACTACTCAGTTGCCCATAATCACTGTGATCTTACTACTCAGTGGTCCATATTCACTATGGCCTTACTACCCAGTGGTCCGTAATCACTATGATCTTACCACTCAAGTTCCATCTAGCGTTTTTAGCCTTTTTTGCCTTGCGGACAATTTTGACCTCACATTGACTTCTCTCATAATTCAATAATAATTGAGAAGATATTTCTTCAAAATCCTGGGCAACCTAATATAATATAAGGTGGGTGTACCATGGAAGGCCATGCTCCTTAGAAGGCCAACTATTAAAAAGTCGTAGTTATTGACATGTAAAGACATATTCCTTCTACATACACTAAGATCCATCAAACTCAAAACCACAGACGCGGTGGCGAGTCGCTCGCGTCTCTATTGCGACAGTGCGATCTCACGCTTCGTAGACTTCGATCGTCGACGTTACAATTGTTATTCGCGCGCACAACAAAACGTAAGTTTTTGGTCAAGTAACCTATTATTATCTCATATTTTTGTATTGTGAATTGTCGTATAAGGATATGTTTATGGTACTAAAGGAAAAAAAAAATAGTTTTGCCTCGATTTAAGTTAAAATATTGTTAGTGTCCCTAGGAAAGCCGGTGGTTCCTTATAAAGCCAATCAAAAAGTTGACGGTTGGCCTTGCTAGGGTACATGGGCCTTACAAGGAACATCTACAAACCGTGAACATATGAACGTTGATTTTAAACATTCCTGACTAGAAGACTGACTATGTGACATGATAAATTTGTGATAACTACAGTACTTAATCTGTAGTGTCTATTATTTTATTATAATTAATATCAAAAAGTCATAGATAATTGTTAGTTTGGCTTTCTTAGGAACATTGTGGCCTTACAAAGAACATACCCATAAGAAGGCCATTTTAGGCGAAAAATAAAAGTTTTTAATTTCATTATAAAACGCATTGACAAGTTATTTGATATCAATATAATGCTCATTACTAATATTTTTAAGTAATTTCCATTAATATATTCTTAGTTATACGATGGTGTTCAAGTAATGTTCGTTAAGTTTTTTATAGAAGATAAAAATATATTGAGCATTTAATGTTTCACTCAAATGAAAGAGCTTATTATGTACTTTTAGTAAAAGCGGATATATTAATTGTTACAACTCTATTTTTAAGTTGAACGACTGATGTATAATATTGGCCTTGTTTGGAGCCGTGTTCCTTGCAAGGCCATTTGGAAGAGCTTAAGAAAACTTAAGTTTAATAAATAGTGATTAAAGCTAGGTTAAAAAAAAGTGATTTATATGGCACACAATAAAACAAAGTATTACTTAATAATTTGTTTCCTTCATTTATCCAGTAAATAAACGAATAAAACATGTTTAATCGTTAGAGTGGCCTTCCATGGTCCACCCACCTTATTGTAGAAATTGTTTAGCTTCTCAACATTAAAAAAAATCTCAAAACCGATTTAAAGCAAAAATTCATATAATACCGTCGATTTGTAAGAAATTAGAAACAGCTCTGGTTAGCCTTCATTTAATTAATATTAATTTGCGTTTCGTACACCCAGTATACAGCACACTGTATACCTAAATTTATAATTTTATTAATAAAAATTTGTCCTAACTGCAATACCCACATAAAGGGTATTAGACGTTTGTGCAAGTTGTTTTTGAACTGATATAATTTCGCCTGTTTGTTTTTCAGTAACAACTGTTATGATTTCGAAGTTTGACTTTGTCTGTTAAAAATGCTTACTAATTTTTCGGATAATTATTGCAAAAACGTGCTATAATTAATAAGTAATTTGCTACTTATTTTGTGCTATTGTTAGTTACAAACATTAGTGTTCAATGTTGTGCTAAATATCGGTTTTCGTTGCTTCAAAATTGTGCTAAGAGTTTATTTTTTGTTTGGATTAGCTGCAACTACACACATTAACCATTCAAATGAATGTTCGAAAAAAATACTCATCCGATACAATAATCAGCAGAATCAGGTAACCTATATTTCCTTTTATCCTATATTTTTATCATCTGATTATTGTAATTTCGGACACATTAATTACTTATATCGAGTAATTAGATTTTTTATAAATTTAGACGATTATATTGTTAGCTTTACATTTTGTTATTTTCGTGCGTTGCATTTTTTTATTGCTAATGAACCAGCGACAAAAGGACAATGGGCAAAATTATCCCCCAGAGCCCACTGGTAAGATATGTATTTTCTGAAAGCCCCTTCCTAGTAGGTCACAAATATACCCATCATAGGTATGGAGAACCTGGTCTTCAAAAGTTCTGACATGCAGTAGGTTTTGCATACTCCACGTGGCCATTTCTTAAGGAAACGATGTGTGTTGACCTGCAACGGGCACTAGAGTTCCCTTCGGGAGGGTGCACTTCGGACTACTTTATTTCGGCAATCTATCGCGGGGTCTGCCAGAAATCACCACCGGTAGGACTCCCAAACTTCTCTTCGGATACACCCAATGTACAGGTTTGAAGTCGCTCGGTACGTCTTCTGCCCTAGACCACGTGAAAAAATGAGGTTAGGCCAGGAAAGTGGTTTTACACAGTGATAGGCCAGCCCATGACAGGTCTCATAACCCATTTGTACCTATACAGAGTATCCAGTTTGGCTATGGCCACGTGCAGACTTTTTGCACATTTGACGCCCTATAACTTTTGCAGGCCAGGTTCTCTATGGACGTGCCCATTGACAAAGTTGGACTACTTGACCAGGGCTATCGATCGGCACCGGTCTCAACCTTGGGCACTAAGGGACAGCTCCCCATATAGTTTTGCCCATTGTCCATTGCAAAGAGGGGCATATGTACAAAAGCCATTTAGGTGTTTGCAACTCCTGTCACTAAAAAAGTGATACAAATCTCATAAAACATGAAATTTTAATTTATATACCTGATGTCAATACAAAGGTCAATACAAAATGTAATTTACATTAAGTGTATATTCTTAAGTCTAAGAAGATTTTCTAAAATTCGTGGAATTCGTTATAGTGAGGTTCAACTATCATTTACAGTGGGGATATATCAAGTATTGGCTTTTATGGTCTCTCCTAACCCTTAATAAAGATATTATTATTATTATTATTTTTTTTTTTTTTTTAAATTAAAATTGGGACACTGCTGCCGGTGGATGGCGCGGTCAGCAGTGTCCGGCGGCATCGCCATCGACGGGCATGCGCCGCCAAAACGGGAAAATGATAAAAACGACACATTAAGACAGGAACACACAAATGCAATAGACAACGGACAAACATACACATGATAAAATTCACCGATGAGCCCTGCCATCCCAGGGCTTCAAAACGAGCGGACAGTCCTTGGTGGCGGTACGCTAAGTACTAGCCAGAACGTCCGGTCGCCAAGGACCGAAAACCAAAGATGAAACTCCCTCCGAGGTGTAAAGGGCCCCGGAGTGGAGGAAACCGACTAGAGACACACAATAATAAAAAGAATAAAAAGTCAATATCACAGAGTGCATCACAGGACTCCACTGTACTCATGGGGGCCAGGAACCACCTACCAGTACAATGGAGTAACAAACGAAAGAGGAAACAAAATATCACAGACAATCATCACAGGAACCCACTGCACTCATGGGGGGACTGAACCACCCAGTGTGCAGTGGGGATCATAACAACGCTGCCGGAGGCCCACAGAACCTCCATTAGCTAAATAACAAACAAAAACTCAACAAGAAAGGAAATAACAACAAAGAATAACAACAGATTATCACAGTCAATATATATCACAATTAACCCACTGCATTTCTGAGGGCCTAAAACCGCCCAGGAATACAGTGGGGATCACAACAACACTGCTGGAGGACCTCCATGGGCCTCCAGTAGTAGAAAAAATACAAAAAATCACAGTTCAAATATCACAGACAGCCCATTACACCCCGAAAGTCCGAAATCATTCAGTGGTGCAACGAGTATACTAACAACACCTGTGGGAGCCCGAGGGCCCCCAGCGGCAAAAAAACACACAATGAACAAAAACAATAACAAACTTTGTGTTAAAATGATTTGTGTCCGTCTTATTTATTACCAAACCAGAGCCCCGTTTGCCTGCTAGCCAGCTAGCAGTTACCGCCGAGCACGACGAGGACGAGGGGTTGGATTTATGCCCGGCATTATTATTATTATTATTATTATTATTATTATTTTTTTTTTTTTTTTTAATTTTATTGGGATACTGCTGCCGGTGGATGGCGCAGTCAGCAGCACCCGGCGGCATCGCCAACTGAGGGCATGCGCCGCCACACACGATATAGATAAAAACAACACGTAAAGACAGGGACACATAAATGCACTAGACAATGGACAAACATACACATAATAAAATTCACCGATGAGCCCTGCCATCCCAGGGCTTCATAAAGAGCGGAAAGTCCTTGGTGGCGGTACGCTAAGTACTAACCAGAACGTCCGGGCACCAAGGACTGAAAACTAACGATGAAGCTCCCCGCGAGGTGTAAAGGGTCTCGGGGTGGAGGAACCTGACTAGACAAACTCAAAAAAAAGAAATAAATATCACAGTGCAGTATCACAAAAGAACATAAAGAAAAAAAACAGAAAGAAATATCACAGATAATATCACAGAATTCCATTATACTCATGGGGGCCTGGAACCACCCACCAGTACAATGGAGTTATAACAACACTATTGGAAGCACTAGTGGCCTCCGCTAGTAAGAAAATAAAAACAAACAACAAAACAACAATAACAACAGAAGCAACAACGAAATATCACAGATACAATATCACAGCTCACATATCACAGACAGCCCGTTGCACCCCGAAAGTCCAAAGCCATTCAATGATGTAACGGGAACTAACAACACTTTTGGGAACCCGAGGGCCCCCAGCGGCCGAAAAACACAAACAATAACAAAACTTATGTGCTAAAAAAAGATTTCGTGATTGTCCTATTTATTAACAAACCAGAGCCTCGTCTGCCAGCTAGCCGAAGCTAGCGCCCGCCGGGCACGCCGTGGACGTGAAGGATGGATTTTAGCCCAGCATTATTATTATTATTATTATTATTATTATTATTTTTTTTTTTTTTTGATTAAAATTGGGGTACTGCTGCCGGTGGATGGCGCGGTCAGCAACACCCGGCGGCATCGCCATCGGAGGGCATGCGCCGCCATAAACAGTAAAAATAAAAACGACACATAAAGACAGGAACACATAAATGCATTAGACAACGGAGAAACATACACATGATAAAATCCAACGATGAGCCCCGCCATCCCAGGGCTTAAAAAGAGTGGACAGTCCTTGGTGACGGAGGCCGCAGGCCGACCAGTGAAGCAATAAGGAGTTAAAACAATACCGCTGTAGAGCCATAACAACAGGCCCACAGCGGCATAACAAAATATCACAGATAAATAAAATCAAGTGATGTACCACCTCCGGTGGAAAACGCCCTCAGTGGTACATCGTTAAAACATATTAAAAACAACCTTATTAAAAAACAAAAACAACAATATCACAAGTTTGACAATATTTCTTGCTCTGTGATACGATTCCGCTCCCCATAGTCTCGACAATTCCGAAATGGCTTCGTCAACACCTAGGAGCTCACGCGTGTAGGGACAGTGACATCTGATTACTGAGCAACATGTACTGTTCTGTCAGATAGCTGATTACTGGGTACATGTGCCGTTCTGTCAGATGTCGGGGTCAACCTACACGGGAGACCGGTACGATGACTAGGCCACGTTCGTCCGAGTCGAGGCTACAGAGAACGGGACAATGCCACAGAGTATCACAGTATATCTGATTTATGTCCCTATGACCCCGACGGGGCAAAAGCAGTCCCAGGACGCTCAAGCTCGCATCCGTATGAGGGAAGACGACATCTCCTTACTAAGCGAGCTCGCTCAAGCTGTTCGGGCAGATGTCGACTCATACGCCTGGATGACGCGAACGAGTGCGTCGAGTACCGCATTCCTACCCGTCGAAGTCACAGGGACAAAAAATCAACGCAATAACACAGCCAATCACTTTATCACTTTTGTGTCCACTGGAGTGCACCATCCAGGGGACACTATAAGATTTAAAAACAAATAAAAAAAAACAGAATCACAGCACGAAATCACAGACAAAACTACACAAATCACAATATAAAAATATCACCAGTCGACTGGGCGGAACACGACTCACGACTTTGAAAATCACACACATACGGATACTAAACGCACACGAACTGTTGCCAGACATCCGGGCGAGAAGCTATTGCACAATCAGACGGTGGTGTTTCTCTCATACGGTGGATATCTCTGTCGGTCATACGACGTTCGTCCTCGTCGAAAATTTTGATCCGGCATCTTTTGTGAAAACAGTGGTACCTCGAGAAGGAAAGGTGCCGATCTTGGATAGTCAAAGGCTAATGGAATCTGAAGATTACTGTATTGCGCATAAACTACCCCTGGAACCCTTAGCCTCCTTGACACCAATGGGGGATAAATATCCCTCACGGGTGCCAAGGGCAGCTGCTATAGGTGTCCTCACCACCATTATTATTATTATTATTATTATTATTATTATTATTATTATTAAGTATAAATTCGAGTAAGGTAAAAGTACCTACACCCGAACGCGATTCAGTACTGGAACAGTTTTGATATTTTATATACGGGATGACTCGTGGGAACCGGACGTTTTTTAAATGAACAGTACAAAGTTGATTTACTTATTAATGTTATTTAATTGATAAAAATATAATGCTGAAAACATACCATTTCATAAAACATAAGTTGCATGAAACATTAAGTGTACTATATTGTCTTCATTTCTGAAAATGACGTCATGCATGTGATGGCCATACACTTGAATGCAGATTTCCATCTTCTGTAGAAAATCATCACGGACTCGGATTAACATTTCTTCTCCAATCAAATTCCTCTCTTCTGTAACTGCATCTTCCAGCTCTAATAAACGTGTCGTATGCAAACATACGATGCGGTACTGACCACTGATTTTTAACAAACGTGTCGTATGCAAACACATGATGCTGTACTGACCACTCTTCCATTGTGACTAATATGACAGGACATACTTAAAACAACGACCTCAATCTCTCCATATCGAGAATTAACAATGCAACAGCTGATTCAAATTTGTCCGATTCCCGGAAGTCACCCCGCATTAATAAAGTTATTTCTGAAAGAAATCGACAAATATTAATATTGTTCGAGTATTGAATTGCATTTAGTACGGGAGGTACTGGCGCATGAGTACCGAAAACTATTCGACCTCAATTTTTTTATGCGATCCTGTTGACATTGCTCTACTGATGATATAAATGCATGTTGCCAGGGGGCAACCCGGGGCCATATTGCTTAAACCGGAAGTTGTTTAAACAATTGCAAGGAATTGTCATTTTTCAACCGGACAAATTTTTTTTATATTCTTTATTGAAATACAAATAAAAAAGGTCCTATGACTTTTTACGATAAAGTTAATAGTTTTCGAGATATGAATTTTTAAAAGTTCGAAAAATCTCAAATTTGGGTACTTTTGACCCATGAAAAATATATTAAAAAAAAATAATATAATATAAATAATATTTTTTTTAAATTCTTTATAATAATAATAATAATAATAATAATAATAATATATTTGTCTTTTAAATTTTTTTACAAATTTATGACAAAGAGTTTGGCTTAAATTTAAAATATAAGTTAACATCAGTAATATAGATTATAACACTTATGATAGCTGGTAGCTAACAGGTAAAACTTATGTGATTCCACTTTATATTAGTCTTGTGTGGTAAATAAGTACCTATATTTATAAATATGGGAAAAAATATGTACAAATATGTAAGTGCTGATCAGGATAAATTTACATTAACAGATAATAATACATAACATATTATACATAAATACGTAAAATAAAATAATAATCAAAACGATTAAATCGCAAAAAAATCTTTCAATTGTAATGGTCTTTACTTGTCTAAAGTATTGTTTTAAATAAGTATAATAAATTATAAATATTTAAGAAATATATTTTTTTTTTCATTCTTATTTTTATTTTTATTTTTTATTTTATTTTATTTTATTTTATTTTTTTTATTTTTAACAATCAATGTGCAGTAGTAAATATTAAACATGATTACCTAATTATGTTTAATAGAATATATATTTTTACTATACACAGTTGTAACTGTAGAGTAGTAAAGTTTAACAATCAATAATAGGTTAACAATCCATATTTTATCAATTAATTTTATAAACTAGTTAAAATTGAATCCTTATAGTAGGCATAATATACCAACACTATTATTGAATATAATAAAATCAAAAAAACAAAAAACAAGAAAAAACAATAAATATAAACTATACATAGCAAATATAACAATCTAAATAATTAATTCAGGAATCTAAATAACTAAATAAACATACACTTAAGTAATAATTTAACAAAATTTTAACAATAAATAATATAATTTAATTGTGCAACATCACTAAACTCGGGGATTAAAACTGGTAATAATAACGTTCGAAAGCAAATTAAGTTGGTAAAAAAAAAAAAAAAAATATGAAACAGTATTCGAAAACAGGTAAAACTCAAGATTCATCAAAAAAAACTTCACTCATTAAGTATAAATGATCTAATACGTAACATAGTTACTACATAGTTAAATAATTTAATTGAGTCTTTGGTCGATTTTGGGATAAATAGCTTCGCAAAATTTTCTAAATTTTCCTTTGTCTTATAATTATTTAGTTTACTATAGCGAGCAAATTCATATGCGGGACATTCTATTATAACATGAAACAAATCTTCCGGCTGTTTTTTATTGCAGATAGTACACAGGCTAGTTTGTTCTAAATGATGCACATCTCCATTTACGACAATTCTTAATTTTTCTAGTCCACATAATCTTAACTGTGCAATAACTCTAATTATATTTATGTTCATTTTTAATTTTAAATATGTTCTATGTTCGTAAAGCTGGTTATAAATATAACAATATCTGGAGCTGTTCATACGTTCGATATCTTCCGCTTTCGACATTTTTAGGTATTCCTCTAATATAATTGGAATATTTCTCCGGATGAGCCGTGGGTCTTGGGATTCCCAGATATGCTGAAAACCAATCTTTCCTAAAAGCATACGTAATTGTGTGCACCAGTTAAATTTAGGTTTAGCATCAGTTATACTATCCAACTCAAACAGTCTGTTAAAGCATATCTTTGGCAGTCGATTTGGTTCCATTTGCAATATTTTTAACCACCAATTTAGAGTAAGCGTCAGAACTTTATACATCACCCTCGGCTGTCCAGTTTCTAATCTTACCATATAGTTGGGTGTATTTATTGGTAGTGCTAGAAGTCGCTTGAAGAAACTCACTTGCACCCTTTCCAAAATATCAGGATACCGTAAGGCCCATACAGGTGCACAGTATAATAATATACTTAATGCCAGCGATTCGAACAACTGAATTCTTGAGCTCCACGCTATGGTTTTAGTATTTCTTAAGAGAGGTATCACCGCCGCAAAAGCTGCCTGTGATTTAGCTGCTAGGCTTTGAGCTGCTTCCGAAAAAATTACAGAGCTGTTAAACTGGATACCAAGATAAACAAATTTATTACATATTTCAATTGGTTGATTTTGATAGTTAAAAGTACGATGTAGATTTGACTTTCTACCTTTATGAAACATAACTACTTTTGTTTTATCAATGTTTACTGTTAGTCCATTTTCTTTGACATAGTTTTCTAATATATGTAATTTCTTTTGAATATCTGAGTAACTTTCTCCTAATATTACCAAATCATCTGCAAAAAGTAGCATCAGAATGTCTGTTTGATAATCCACATTAAGACCTAATGCCCCATGTTCCCGAAAGTAAACTTCGATATCACTAATATATAACGAGAACAAAATTGGACTCAGTGATTCACCCTGCATAACTCCTTCAGTGACACTTATTTCATTACTGAAATCACCCGATATTCTAACTTGTAATGCTGCATTATCATAAAAATTTTTACACAACCTTATTATTTTACCACTAATGCCAATATTATACAATTTGTTCCATAACTTTTTATGTGGCACTGAGTCGAATGCTCTCTTAAAATCTATAAATATACCAAATACTTTTCGTGCTTTGAACCTCATTTGGATTTGTAACACTGCACTTAGAGTAAAGATGTTATCAATGCAGCCCCGCAATCTACGAAAACCAGCTTGGCACTCGGGAATTATTCCGCATTCATCTGCCCATAGACTGATGCGATTTAGCAATATTGTAGTAAATAATTTTGCTATACAGTTAACGAGACTTATTCCGCGATAATTACTTGGATCTGTTTTGTCGCCTTTTTGAATATAGGTACCAATATAGATTTCGACCAACTTTTAGGAAGTTGCTCAAGTTGGAAAATTTTATTGAAAAAGGCAGTAATATAGAGCAACCAGTTGTCGGGTAGAGCCTTGTAGAAGTCGTTCGAAATTAGATCTGTTCCTGGAGATTTTCCGTTTTTACTCTGATTTATGGATAGTAGAATTTCTTCCTGGCTTATATCTAAATCCAAAAATGGATGCCGTACATCATAAAAACATTCAGTTGATTCTAGTTTCATCGGAAAAACGGTTTTGTAAAATTCTTCCCATCTTGAAATGGAGATTACATTTACCGGCTCAGCTCTTTTAGGCATAAAAAATTTTAAGGCTTTCCAAAATGCTTGGCTACTGTTTGCGTCAGCTAAAGTATCCAACATACGTTTTTGATATGCCTTCTTTTTACTGCTGGTTAAATTTCTATACTCCTTTTTCAATTTGGTGTAATTTTCTACGAGTTCCTTTGAAAAAGAACCTTTTCTGCATTCTTTTAACTGCCTGTGTACTTGTAACTTTAAATCCCTGCATTCTTTATCAAACCAAGGTTTTGTTATAGTAGTTTTAGCATTTGCGATGTTGCTTGATATATTTCTTTTCATATTAAGTACAGTCGCAACTTCTTTAATTGCCGACACTAAATTCGAATACACACTGTCAACTGTATTGTTAGTAATATCAAATTTAATTTTTTCACTAAACTGCATTCTCGTATAATATTCTGATGCCCTATTGGTCTCCCACTTATAAACTTCTACAGTCTTCGGATCCGGTTTCTTTTGTGGTGTCGAGTGATACATTTTTTGTATGTTGAGAGTTATTAGTACTGGGAAGTGATCCGATAGTGCTATATGATTCAGTATTTTTAAATCTATGACCATGTATAAATTAGTACTATTACACCATACCAAATCAATAGTACTAGTTCCCGAGGAACTACAGTATGTTACACCTCCTGGATAATCACTAACAGTTCGTCCATTAAGTAAAGTAAAACCATTTTGTTCCATGAATTCGACTAATTCTTTTCCTCTTTTGTTGCAAACAGAATCATTGGCTCTTCTGACATTCCACAAGTTATCGTTATCAGAATCTGTAGGTATATACAAGTTTAAGGATCCCACCCTCGCGTTGAAGTCTCCCACAATAATGCACAACAGGTCTGGGTACTTATCCTGAATATTAGAGAGAACGGTCTGAAATGATTCCAACAATATTTTAAGTTCGGCGGCTGGTTTAAAATATACGGAACAAAGTATATATTCGAAATTTTCGTAATTAATTTTTATAATAATCCACCATTCTGATGTATCTATGATTTCGTATTCGCAGCGAATTTTCTTTATCAGTATGGTAAGGCCTCCACTAGCTCGACCCTTACTTTTTTCCTTAATTGCTTTTGAAAAGATCGTATCGTATACCTGTTTACGAAAAGTATCCACATTAAAAGTTAACCAGGTTTCAACGGCGCATATAATATCGTAATGTTCATAGTCGTCTAGGTAAATATCTATGTTATTATCACCTTGACAATTCCAAAACATGAGTTTAAAATAATTGTCTTCAGTAGTACAGGAGTTGCTAATTTCGTGCAGTTGTTGTTTTTTTAGAGGTCGATTTCTGCCCTGGCTGTGTTCGTGACCGAAGAAACCTATCTATTGTACCGTGATCGCTAGCAGGTGAAGATGTAACTGGACCGGTATCTGGTAATCTCTTTGATGGTTTCGTACTATTTGGTGTCAATATGGTTTTCGATAGAATTTCTTGAGGTTTTTCCACTACTACTTCATCAGGTTCATCCTTTTCACAGCTTTTTGGAATGTTGTATCTGATAGCTTCATCATGCACCGATATTTCATTATGCATTTCAACTAGTTCTTTCAGTTTATAAGAGGAACCATGTATGAAGAGTTCATTTTTCCGTACTGAGACCACGTTACCTTCGTTTCTAAGTCGTTTTGCGTGTTCAAGCAGCTCTTTTCTTTGTTTCCTATCTTTCTTGATCATATCCTCATTTATATAAATATTAGCTCCTTTTAACTGTTTTTTGTTTGAAAGAATTTCCATTTTTTTCCTGAATGATATTAATGAGAGTCGAATTGGTCTAGTTGTTTCATTATACTTTCTTCCTATTCTGTTGACAGAATTAATATCGTTCAAAGAAAATTCTATTGCTAATTTATCCGTAAATAGGTGTAATATTTTCTGCTCTAATTCTGAATATTTTTCGTTTACCTGCTCAGATATCCCAAATATTATTAAATTATTTTTCTTCATTTGCCGTTCTTGATTTTCTATTCTGTTATTTTGCTGGACCAACATTTCTTCTAACTGTTCTTGCTTTTTCATCAGTCGTCCCACAGTTAGTTCAAACTCGTTAATCTTTTCTTTAATATCTGTGCACGTTGAACTCACATTGTTCAGCTCTTTTCTTAAATCCGCTAGTTCAGTTTTTAGGAAATTTTTCGTATCGGTAAATGCATCTAACAATAATTGTTGTTCAACCATTTTAACTATTTATTTATATGTATATATCTTTTGAAATACAAAGCTTTATTTAAATTAAAAAAAAGTTTATGATGACGTCTTATGTCTGTTACCGGAATCGAACTTATAACTTCTCTATCAGTACTAATTTAAATTTTGTATGCACTCTTAACCGATTTCGCCACTTGCTGCTTGTATGAAATGCAGTGATTTACCAAGTATAACAGCTTCTAGTAATTTTAAATTCACTAACAAAACAATGTCATAAGTGTTTATTATATTACATATAGGTTAAATTTGTAAATTTTTTTTTTTTTAAAACAACTGAATTTTAAATAATTATGACGGAATTGTAGTGTTGAACTAATCCAATTTTTTGTATTCACATAAAGCACGTTAATATTTAAATATTTACTTTTATATATGTATTTAATACTTTTATTTTAGTAAAAAAAAAACTTTACCTAAATTCTTTATACAATAGTTAATAATATCCTTAATAGAGATTTAAAAAAATTTCATTGTTTATACCTGTTTTTTAATTGTTAATTTCGCGCCCTCACAAGTATGCGTCCCCTACCTTTAAAATACCTTTAAGTATTTTTTCAACCGGACAAATTTTTTTTATATTCTTTATTGAAATACAAACAAAAAAGTTCCTATGACTTTTCACGATCAAGTTAATATTTTTAGAGATATGAATTTTTAAAGATTCAATATTTTTCGAACTTTTAAAAATTCATATCTCTAAAAATATTAACTTGATCGTGAAACGTCATAGGACCTTTTTTGTTTGTATTTCAATAAAGAATATAAAAAAAATTTGTCCGGTTGAAAAAATACCTAAAGGTATTTTAAAGGTAAGGGACGCATACTTGTGAGGGCGCGATATTAACAATTAAAAAACAGGTATAAACAATGAAATTTTTTTAAATCTCTATTAAGGATATTATTAACTATTGTATAAAGAATTTAAAAAAAATATTATTTATATTATATTTTTTTTTTTTAATATATTTTTCATGGGTCAAAAGTACCCAAATTTGAGATTTTTCGAACTTTTAAAAATTCATATCTCGAAAACTATTAACTTTATCGTAAAAAGTCATAGGACCTTTTTTATTTGTATTTCAATAAAGAATATAAAAAAAATTTGTCCGGTTGAAAAATGACAATTCCTTGCAATTGTTTAAACAACTTCCGGTTTAAGCAATATGGCCCCGGGTTGCCCCCTGGCAACATGCATTTATATCATCAGTAGAGCCATGTCAACAGGATCGCATAAAAAAATTGAGGTGGAATAGTTTTTGGTACTCATGCGCCAGTACCTCCCGTACTAATTCGAGTATAGGGGCTTTTACGTTATAAATATTTAAAAATAGTTCAGAAAATCGAATTAATATCAATATTTTTGTTAAATTTCATAAAAGTTATATTCTATAAAAACAATAATAGGTATAACCTTTGGCTGGGATTATTAAATAATTTATACAAATATTGTGTCATTTCCCTTGACCTGTTTTCCAATTTATTTTATTTATTTTACAAATATTGTTGAACATTCAAGTTCCAAGAACGACATAGATAACATTTTATATATAATATTATATATATATATATATATATATATATATATATATATATATATATATATATATATATATATGAATATATAGGCATATATATATACAAATACATATGTATATATATATATATATATATATATATATATATATATATATATATATATATATATATATGTATATATATATATATATATGTATATACTAGCTGTGGCCCGTGGTTTCACCCACGTAAAATTATCTTAATTATTGGTCAAATGATTAGATCAATTTTAAATTAGATATTCGGAAATTCTGTACATTAATTATTTATAATGCCTAGCTACGCTCGTCAAACGACTCTAAAATAATAATCTTCATATTTCAATAGCATGGCTAATTTCCGCACCTTTATGTACTTAGATACCCGTATCAATAGGTAGTTTTAGGAGTATTTCCATTTTAGGCCTTGCTTGAGGCACCAAGACCGTAAGGGACAATTTTAATATCACAATTAATTTGGGGCTTATTTGATAGCCTTCGCGGACAATTCTGATCCCCAGGTTTATTCAAATTTTATATTTTAAAATTCTGAGCATAATTCTCGCCTAATAACCCTACATTAACCATATTCGTATTTCTATAGCATATTTAATTTTCCTAAAATATTGTCAAAATCCAACCGTTTAATTTTAATCCTATTAGATAGTGCTGGGGGTTAATTTTGAACTCACTTTACATTTAAATTAGATATTCTAAAGGGTATAGCTACATAAGCATAGGAAAATGGCCCCCATGGTCGATGTCTGTAATAATATATGTAGTGACATTGGTACCCCAAGTGATTACCAAATACAGGGTCATTGACCCTTAACCTTAACTTGTCCTTGAGATATTAACCAAAATATGTTATAGTGCTGTAATTTTTCAAACTCAATTTCCTCGAAAACTATAACACGTAGAAAAACAAAACCGACGCCAAAATTTTGATAATATTTGGGACTATATTATATATTTTTTTGACATTTTTCCCTAAATTTTAAAAGTTTAAAATAATTGCATTAAAAATATTTTTTATTTTTTAGTATGGTTCCGGTAAACTTACACCTTTCAAAAAAATACAGAATATGGCTTATCTTATCTACTTACACCATGCCAAAATTCATTAAAATCGAAGATGCGCTTTTTGAGTAATAAATAATTTATTGAGTATGAGTTATGTATTACGTTAACCGTATAAGAGAATGATTAAAATAATTGTATAAAATATAATTATTGATTTTTTTGTACAGTTCTAGAATACTTACATCGTTCAAAAAAATGTAGTATATAGCTTAACCTTTCTACATATACCATACCAAGGCTTATCAAAGTCGAAGAGGCGCTTTTTAAGAAATAATTAATTTATTGAGTGTATGGTAGGTACTAACCACAAAGGCAACATTTTCTGATTATAGAAACTACATATTTTTATTTTTACCTACTGATGATTTCAATCGTCGTCGTCACTGTTTTCATTTATGACCACATTAATAGATTCATTTAAAAATATTTTTGATAATATTTCAGCTGGTCGTCGTACAATATATCTCGCAAATATCCTAAATAATATATCACACTTGCAACATGAGCACAGCATCCAACCGTTCGATTACCATTCGGACAATTGTAACAGTACCGGCGAATTTGTAACAGTACCCGATATTATTTATTGTTTATATGCCGTGACCCAACATTTAACTTTATAATATTTGGAGTTTGCTTCATGTAATATTTTAGATTTTCCCAGACTAAATGAAGTACAATTAAAAAAGTTGTTTGCAGGTTCCTATCAGTTTTCATTAGCTGTTTCATATCTGGCTGAAATAATGGACGATAAGAATAACGTTTTGCATATATTACAAACGAAGCAAACTCCAAATATTATAAAGTTAAATGTTCGGTCACGGCATATAAACAATAATAATTATCGGGTATTTATTGATTATCTTCCTAATTCTAACAATATTGAAGGAATTCGCCGGTACTGTTGCAATTGTCCGAATGGTAATCGAACGGTTGGATGCTGTGCTCATGTTGCAAGTGTGATATATTATTTAGGATATTTGCGAGATACTTGAGCCTTGGTATGGTATATGTAGAAAGAAAGGTTAAGCTATATACTACATTTTTTTGAACGATGTAAGTATTCTAGAACTGTACAAAAAAATCAATAATTATTTTATATACAATTATTTTAATCATTCTCTTATACGGTTAACGTAACACATAACATATACTCAATAAATTATTTATTACTCAAAAAGCGCATCTTCGATTTTAATGAATTTTGGCATGGTGTAAGTAGATAAGATAAGCCATATTCTGTATTTTTTTTGAAAGGTGTAAGTTTACCAGAACCATACTAAAAAATAAAAAATATTTTTAATGCAATTATTTTGAACTTTTAAAATTTAGGGAAAAATGTCAAAAAAATATATAATATAGTCCCAAATATTATCTAAATTTTGGCGTCGGTTTCGTTTTTCTAGGTGTTATAGTTTTCGAGAAAATTGAGTTTGAAAAATTACAGCACTAAAACATATTTTGATTAATATCTCAAGGACAAGTCAAGGTTAAGGGTCAATGACCCTGTATTTGGTAATCACTTGGGGTACCAATGTCACTACATATATTATTACAGACATCGGCCATGGGGGCCATTTTCCTATGCTTATGTAGCTATACCCTTTCTTTATAAAACAGTTTCTTCTAGTGTTCCGTTCCCTCGTCCAATGATCTTAAAATAGATATATTCATATTTATAGTGTACAGTGGAAACTTGATGTTGCGTCACTCTTTTACTCATCATATTCGTCGCTCCTAAAAAAAATTAACGTAGCGTAGGTGGTTTTCTACTTAGCTTTTGAAATTTAAATAGAAAAAAATTAAAGTGTATCGTACCTAGTTGTAAAAATTCCACTAAACAACGAATTACTCAAAATAAAGGGATATCTTCCTTTAAATAAGTAAAAATGTTTAATTAATTAATTTTTTTATTATTCACTTTCAGACATAGTCCATAATTCGTCTATTTTTGTAATTTATCACCCCTTCGGCCCCGACCATGATGAATTATCGAGTTTCTACTGTATTTAATTTTAATGCTTTGAGACCTTTCCGTAGATACCCGTATTGATAACTTTAGAAGCATTTGAATTTTGAACCTTTTTTGAAGTCCGAGTGTTTTAGCGAATATTTCTGAACCTGCATTAATTCGTCCAGCCATTAATTTATTGGGTCTCTTATTACTCCAGAAATCTAGGCAATAATATTAATCTCACTTAGTTTTTTCAAAATATCAATGTTTAAGTAAAATTTAGTCAAGTTTCGCGGTCTTTTTTAGACCATTTTTGGGTCCCCAGCACCCCTGGGGGTCATTTCAACTTCACATTCGTTTATTTCATGACCTCAGTAATGTTTGAGCAAAATTTGGTCCAAGATCCATACATTCTAGAGAGCTTTCATTTTTCAGGATCTCAATATTATTTAAGCAAAATCTGGTAGAGTCCAACCGTTTACTTTCCAAAGTTCAGCCGTTTACTTTAGAAGTCTATATTAGAACATAAAGTATCACGTATCCACCAGTGAACCAATTTTTGAAATTTGCTCTGCTCGTCAAACGACTCCAGCGTAGCCATATTCTTTTTTCAGAAATATAGATACCTAATATTAACAGTTTGTGACTTTTCTGTCTACAACCATACTTATTTAGATTTTTAGGAGTGGAGTACCGTTGGTCATTTAATTTTGCGTAATTTTTATTGCTTCAGACTCCTGGGGATCAATTTTAAACTAACGTTTATTTATTTCGAGATTTAAAAGGGTTTGTGTATCATTAGTCAAAATTCATCAAACCATTTATTTGAATTTTTTGAAAATTATATTTTGTACAGTAAATAAGTAATTTCATAGTAGACATAGGTAAAAATATTTTAGGTGGTAGGTATCTATAGAAATATTTATTAGAAAAATTATTTTTTTCCAAACACTTAGCAACAATTTAAAAATTGTATAATTTTTTGATAAATTGGCCACAGATTGCTGTATTACGGTAATAAAAAAAGATATTTTACGGTTTTTCGTAAATTTCGACGGTTAGACACAAAATTTTGCAAAACCCTTTCTTAGCGAGCGCCTACGACCCAATAGGCACCTACATGCCAAATTTCAAGTTTGTAGGTATTGTAGTTTTGGAGAATTTGTGATGAGTGAGTGAGTGGTATTTCTCTTTTATATATATCGATATATACATATATATATATATATATATATATATATATATATATATATATATATATATATATATATATATACAGGGTGTAAAGTAAATAAGTTTCATCCTTTTGAGAGATGGTTTATCTCGGTGTAAAATTGCCGAAGACATTAAAATTTTTTCGGAATTCGCTATCTGAGAAAATCGCATCCCAGCCAGCTCATCGTTTAATATGAATTTCTCTGAATACGCCTCTGACCAAACTAAAATTATTCGCACCATGTGTAATAAAAATTTTTTAAAAATAAAAATAAATTTTTTTTTTATTTTACGACAATATGTAAACATCTGCCGACTTTTGAATTGATAGGTACTGTATAGTAAAAAAAAAAACCGAACACTGTTTTTCATAAATTTTGGTTAAAATATGTTTGAAATATTTTTGTGTTTTTATTTCACAGGACGTTATGAATATTGCAAGAACCGTAACTCTGGTATTGTTGCATTTCTTTAATTACAAATATTTAGTTGCATTACTTTAATTACAAGTATTAATTTAATTAAAAATTACATTAAAAATTACACTTGAATTTTTAAACAAACCAAAATAAAAACTTTCCTTTAACTGTCATAAAACATTGTTGTTAATATTGTTGGTACACAACACAGATTAAAAAGTGAATTTTTATTCATAAGTGAGTAACTTTAGCGGAAAACTGTAACAGAGAATTCCAAACTTCGGCATTAATTATCATTATTGTAAAATTATTTTACCAAATTTGTTCTATTATACCAACAAGCTGATACAAAACACATTTAAAAATTTATGTACTATAAACATACATAGTAGTCCGTCTATTGTGTAAGCAAATATACAGTAAGGTAAATGTCCCAAATTCCGACACTTTAAGGAAGAACCAAACATATTTTCCTAAAATAATAATTTAAAATTCGTTGGAAAGGCTGAAAGTCTTTTGTCAACAACCAGACCAAAATTTTTACTTTAGATAAATTATCACTTAAGAAAAATAGAAAGATAAAATACAAAAAATAAGAATTTTTGTACTACTGCAATGGCACATAATTTCGACATCTACCATAAGAACTTAGCTCTAAATTCAATACCTTTGTGAACTTATTTTCGTGTTTTTAAATTCAACAGTGTCCATAATTTTGACTATAAACGCTTTAGCTCAAATAAAAAAGAAAAAAAAAATGATAAAGATGCATTTAAGTATAATTTATTGAAAAATTGCTTTATTTATTACACGTACATATTAGTTAATAATGTACTTTTCCAATTTCTGCTAATATGAAAATTAATACTGTTTTGTTGTATATTTCGCAAAATAACTAATTGATCATTAATTTTAGTACAATATTTGTTAAAAATAAATCGAAATATACAAAAGGTAGTATTGCCTAATGTTCATAGATATCTCTGACATACAAAACGAACGTTTTAAAAGCAGAATTTTTTTAAATTCTTTAAAATAATATAAACGTTTGATTTTAAGACACTGTCTGATTTTGGATCATTTACCTTATCTATTGATTCATTCAAATTGATAAATATTCCTTTTCATTTCCCAGTGTGTCAAAATCGTCAAAACATTTTTTTTAAATAAATTACAGACATACATATGTACTTGGGGATTCACAGACAATCATGATGATATCATCACATCAACCAACGATAATCAAGGAGTTGGCCAAGTGCGTATTTAACACACATTAAGCCGAGTTCCTGAGTTATTTGCGTTTTTGTATTTTTGGAGATAAAATATATCGCATAGCATATTTTTTTACGGTTTACTGTGAAAATAAATAAATATATTTGTACTTGTGTTACTTAAGGGTCAATTAAGTGGTAATTGGATTCCTTACAAACCACATGGACTTCGACATACAATATTTCTGAAACAAGGTGTAAAGATTAGAAGTTGTTAAAAGAACCTTAACTTGATTTTAAAAGATTTTTTTAATGATATGCTGCAAACAATTATTTTTGAAGGAACTTACGAAAAAAAATTTTCGTAAGTTCTCTTCTCTTCTAAATTTCTCTTAATAATTTTGATTTGAATTTTTGGAAATGTTATCTAATATCAGAATATACTTTGACGTAAAATTTCACTTACTGAGTATACTAAAAGTGTTTATGCCCAGCTTTAAATACGGAAGATGGGTACCATAAGAAATTAAGAAAGAAATTGTTTTACTGACGGTTAATTGAGATATCTATCTGTAGCATGTATTGTATTTGCAAAATTTCGTTTTCATACATGCAAAGGCGTGTAAATTCTGAAAATGTTACAATCAAAAAATTATAAGAACTTCCAGAGTTCTTCGGAACCCTAATTTTTGAAAATTATTTTTTAAAGACATACATAAACATAATATTTTATTACCTGTCAAACTGAATATATTTATGTGTTTTGGAAACACCAGTAACCTATTTATTTTATAAGTATGTATATGCATTTGTAGTTGAATGTGTATGTGTGATTATGTGAATATGTGATCCAGAATAAAGATGGAACAATGTGATTGTTGCATGAATTAACTGTGTGAAAATAAATTAGCCATTTATAATTTTTTTAAATCAAAGTATTAAAATTAAAAGTATGTGTATGTGCGTGAATAATACACCAATTGTATATTTTAGAAATGTTTTAAAATTTAATTGTTGTGTCATAATTCATAAATACTTCAACTTAACGTACTTGCTCTGAGATAGTCAGGTACAAAAGTTTATCTCAGCAAAAAAACTTTATTTTATCAAAAATTAAATAATGTATTGATATTCTTCAGTTATTATATTTGTATACTCCTTGTTTTTTTGTATTTCCGCGCACTTATGTTGTAGCAATTTAAAAGAATTGTTGAAAAAATGTTGTAAAAACGTAGTAAAATGTTGTTTTTAAATTATATTTCAAAATCGGCGTGGTCAATAATTTTTATTTCTTATTAAATATGGTTTGTAACTTTGTATTAAATAACATTCAATTTTTATCAAATTCCTTTGACACGTTTTCATTTTATTCTAAAAAAATAGAATTTTCCCATAAGAACCCGTGTTAAAATTACAAAACTTTGAAATCGTTTTTCTCAAAATTGGGGTGGTCAATTTTTTTTTCGGTAAGGGCTCGTATTATTGGTATTGGAGAAAATAAATATCTAGTGAACTTTGTTAAATTTCCAAATAATTTAATGAGATTTGACGAAATGGATCTATTTGATATGTGACGTAAATTGTCTCATTAAAAATTATGTTTAAATTTTTATGGACACTACTGTATAACTGTTTTCAAAAGATTCCGTAAACAAGCAGGTAAAAATATTTTGTTGACAAAAAAATTTACATTCAAAAAAGCAAAGGAAAAAAATGATAAGTAATCAGAGCCTGATTAAGTTTTTTTTTCTAGGGGCCATTTTTTAACACGTTTTTGACAATCGAAAATTTCTGAAATGAAACTTGATCGGTAAAATTTAACTAGCAATACTTAATTAGTAGACTGAGACCTTTCTCTCCTGCAAATTATGAAACTTATTTACTTTACACCCTGTATATATATATAGGGTGTTGTATGTATGTGGGTGTTGTTATATGTAGTGCGAAATATTTTAATGGGTGATTGCTGAAGGTTCTTCATGTAAAAAAGTTCATATAAATCCACGTCCGAAAACGCTTAGTTTTCAAGATACAAAGTGTTCAGTTTTTCGTCTTTTTAAATTTTCTTAAATATTCAAAAAACTCTAATATATATATATATATATATATATATATATATATATATATATATATATATATATATATATATATATATATATATATATATATATATTTCAGTATTTACTCAACTGCATTGTTTGATAATAAACTAATACCTACATACCTATAGAATAAAAAGGGCATATTTCTGTTCTAAAGTCAGCCCTCCGCATGCTCCCTGTACTTTGAAATCTTATATAGAAATCCCCATTTTTTATTGCAGCTTCGGATTCCACGAAGACGAAATATATAACTTTTGTCCGAAATGTTACAACTCTATCTGCTGCGCATTGAAAAAAAAATGTTCCGAAAAAAAGTTACGTATTTTGTCCCGTAAAATCAGAGTCTAAAATAAAAAATTAAGGTTTCTGTCTAAAATTTCAAAGTTTCCGTTCGTTCCGCGGTTAATTTTAAGACAGAAAATATCTTCTTCAAAAATATTAATTATTTTTCGATATGCATATAAAAAATTGCAGGTTAAATGAGTTAATATATATGACAATAATTATCAATAATTGAAATAAAATTTAACAATAATTGAAATCAATATCCTTAATCTTAATTTTTTTTATGAACAATATGTAATACAGGTTTTTTTTTGTCTTTAGGTTCTTTGGTCATCGCGGTAATGCTGATCCAGAATATCCCACCACTAAAAATTAGTAATTTTTATGACGGAATAAACATTTTAGTGATGAATATTTTCATTCATCGAAAGAAAAATAAATTTCAACAAAATATTTCTTCAAATAAACTAAATATTCTATTAAGAAGATTAAATCACTTAATTATATATCGGTGATCCAAAATCCCTCATACAATAAACGAAATTAATCAAAATGATGACAACGTTCAAGTCAAGAATCACGCACACATTAATACGTTCAATAGCAACATTATTGAAACAATACCAGCAAGTGTCACGTGAATATCAACGTCAGGTGTTATATTGTCAGCCTACACAGCAATCAAGTCAGCAAATATTCCTTCTTATGAATAATGTTTATGAATCACCGTCAAAATCACTACATCACTGACAACAGTATCTCCCCTCCTTGCCATTTTCCCTTCGTCCCCTGCACCATCGTCACTTACGCACATTGCATCATCAACTTCCTCCTCTGTACCCTACCAACAGCTGTCATCTCAATCACTGTCAATCTCTTCGACCATATCAACAATTATTTCGACTTCTTCAAGGACAACAACAACAACAACGGCGTCAGCATCAGCAGGAACAACGACCGCAACAGCAGCAACAGCAGCCACAGCCGCAGGCACAACTGCTGCGGGTGTTATATGTCAAACGTCACAGCAATTGGAGGACGTGACAACGGCAATGTTCAGCAGTGGGGCCGGTGATCGTACTATGATCATTGTTACAGACACCGATACAAATACGGATATTGTATTCACGCTGGAGTCATTAACGCAAGCCGCGATTATTTTCATAATGGGCCTGGCAATTATCATATCCAATGTTATCATAATTGCTACGTTCCTGAATTTTCGAGGTGAGTAAATTTATATCATACAAAGACTTCCATCATTATAGTGTAGTGGTGAGCAAATTTAAATACAAATGCAAGTGCAAAGACAACACCAAGTGAAGACCAAGGCTACTACTGTTTTAGTCCTGATCTTGTTTCTTTTTAAAAAGCCTTGTCTTCGCTTTGTTGGTCTATTATAAGGGGAAATGCTGTAAAATGAATAAGTTGTTCGTTTTTAACTACATATTATATATTCTGAGGCGTTAACTAAAGCTTAATAATATCATAAATGTTCGTAGAAAGTGTCTTCCTACAAGGGAGATATAGAGAACCAAATTATCAGGGAATTGACCCTTATAATAATGTAATATTTGGAGGGGTACAGAAAGGGTGGTAGCTATGGCTGAATTTATAGTTAAAAATATTTTAGATTAAAATATGTAGATTTCGGGACGCGATTAAATGACGCAAAAGTTACTGGGACGTCGTTACAGGATATTAAATAAATCAATAACTGGCGATTAACAATAAAAGTTTTATATTCTAAATAAAAATATTAAACTACAAATTTGATATCAATTTCGGCCAAATAAAGTTACAATAAAATCTATGTTTCAACAATAGAAGTTAAAAATGATACAAAATTTATATAAACTAACAATGTCACATATGCAAGCCGATCCGAGTGTGGTTGGAAGACTACCGAAAGTTATGTGAAAATACCCAAAAATATCTTAAACAATTATTAATTCCAATTTAGTTAAAATATACCGAATCGGGTTGCATATGTCGATTAAATATTAAGGAAGGAAGTACATATTACCTCTTCCTGAGGGATACACAAAGCACTACACAAAATACTTAGAAAAATGACTTTAGGCTTTAAACATTCATTATTGAATCCAATTACGGAACGAATTCACATCGACCCGTTTTTGGCCTCAAGCCAAGCTCGGTAGGGTACTCCCCCTTACCTCGTTCATTAACCGTTCGATTTCATATTTTGGCGTTTCGCTGATTCAGCGATTTAATCAAAGACTTCATTATTACATTTCCAACTATTAGTTTCTAGATTAATCTATACAGTGGTGTTCAACAATAAGTTTACAATATGTTACTATGTTATTAGCAAGTGGGTACAGTAGGGGGTATTACATTACAATAACATTAATAACACATGTGCAAGTAATATTGTTGGATACATTTACCCTTTTTTATAATAAATAATGTATTATGCGTGCTCTGCACTCTCGATCGATATTCCTCACTAAAGTACTCACTGAAGTCGGCTGAGGCCTCAGTAGTATTAAAACATGAGCCGCGAAGGACTATGAAGTCACTTTCTGGTTTCTACACTTTCGTACTCGGTCAATTTCGCGAGAACAGTATTATATTTTATTGAAATCGAATAATCAATTTTTAGGTATTAATATGTTTTTCAGTTAGCAAATTCGACATATATAGCAAATCTAACATTAAAAAATTTTTTGTCTATCTGTCTGTCTGTCTGTTTGTACAAACCGATTTAACTCAAAAACTACTGAAGCTATTGAGTTGAAATTTACAGGGAATATAGATATTAACCTCCTGATCAATCCTAACCACATTTCAATGTGATCTTCCAAATGGTTATGTACAGGATGATTCAAAAAAAATCTCCATTAAAAGTTTATGGTCTTCTAAATAAAGTAGATTTTTGAAAATTTGGCTTTAGAAGTTTCCAAATATGAAGATTTAAATTAAAATATTTCTAACTTCTTGCCACTTCCGGTTATACCGGAAGTTGACACCAACTTTGCTATTTTAAGTGTTTTTAACAACAAATTTAAATTCGCTGGGAACTGTTATTAATATTCTATCTGACAGTGGCATTTCAGCTTCCTTGACATGATACAGGGTGGTCACATAAAGCATTTTTTAAATATTTTTTTGTTTATTGTGAAAAACTTTTTTTTAAATGAACCACCTATATTTTTTATTATAACTATGTAAAAAAATGTAAACTGGAAGTTACATCGAATTTATATAATAAAATGATAAGTTAGGTTTTCCATGGGCACGGTTGACACAAAAACCACTGGACAGATTTTAGTGAAACATTGTAAATTTATTCCTTAGATGCTTCAACATCTCAACATCTCTAGTCAGAATCTTCACCATATTCTTTATGGAGGTTGATATATTAACGACAAAAGTTGATATACTTATCAAAAATACTCATTTAATAATAAACGGAAACAAAAGAAAGAAAAACAATAGATTACCTAGGTTACGATAAAAATAATAATCAAAAATTTAAACATTAACTTCAGAACTTTTTTATTAAAATTTAATCTTAGAAAAGGATTTTAGTAAAGCCTAATTACGAAGGAACTGAACGTAATTTTGAAAAATCCACTAGGGTTTTCGGATCTCGAAAAGAATCCAAAATTCAATTAATTCTAAAATCATAAATATGGGAATCCATGAAAGGATTTCAAAGTCTGAAAATTAAATATATTAATATGGTTGTTTTCGAGTCGTTTGCCGAGCGGAGCGAAGCATTACATGGAATTAACCTTTTATAGAATTTTAAACTGTTTGGCAAGCGAAGCGAAGAACTTTAAAGAACTAATTTTGAATTAAATTTGTCTGTTTTGTTTCGGAATAACTAATTTAAAGTAGCTTATTACTCACAGTTACCACAATTTTATACAAATGAAACTGGAGGGCATAGTTGTCAGAAATAAATTAATGAATACATCTTTCAATACTTTTTGAAAATTAATCCTGTAACGAATAAAATAGGGAATAAGCGCAAAAAAAATGGAGCGAGGTCAAAGTTTACATTTTTAGCGTCTACTGTTCTGGCGTCTCCAACAATGAGTTATTTTAGGAAATATTCAAGCATAATGCAAGCAGATTTAGGGGGATTTAAATTTTCCAATAGGATAAGGGAGGATACTTATTTAGAGTAAACTGTACAAATATTAGCTATTTTAAAAATATATAATATTTGAGTATTTGAAGTCAACATACTTTGTTTTTTACTTCTACACCAAATTCGTTGACATCATCTTGATAGGCTTACTTTAGATTTTTAGTCTATGTTATATCTATGCTTGAAGAAATGGCAAATTAGTTAAAACTAATTTGAAAAAATTTGAAAATTTCCAGTTGTTCCTAGATAACTAGCCAAAGGTAATTCTCAATAAATAAAGCCTATCAAAGCTTATGATAAGAAGATAGGGGCAAAATTTTAGCTAACTACCCATTAGGAATTACCTTTACTAAATTACGAAATTCACGCCAGCGAAGCCACGGGTAACAGCTAGTAACAAATAAACACAAAACAATAAGTGGGAATTGATCAATTGTAAGATGTTATCATATTTATTATTAAGAATTTTCTTTGACGACGAAACGTTGAGAAACGACTATGATGTAGTGACGGCAGCGAAATATCCTAGAATAAAGCAAAATATTTAGAATAAAGGAGTCTTCCAAGTTCCACCTGAGTAAATCTACCTACATAAATACATAAAAGACCCTACGAAAATTATAGAGATACTTCATTTGAAAATTGGTTACTATGGAACAACGTTTCCCAAACTGCTCCGGAAAATACTAGTTTTCCACAAGCAATCACCAAGTGTTCCGAAAAAATATATGAAACTCAGGTTAAAGAATAACACTGTATGTTTTAGCGAATTTCCAAAAATTGAAATTCAGCTTTTACGGCCGCTCTCATGACGCAATCTGAGGCCGAGACTATAACAGAAATATGTTTCGAGGTCTCTAGAATACGAAAATGATATTCACTAAAATTTATATACATATATATATATATATATATATATATATATATATATATATATATATATATATATATATATATGTATATATGTATATATATATATGTATATATGTATATATATATATATATATATATATATATGTATTAAATTTTAGTGAATATATATATATATATATATATATATATATATATATATATATATATATATATATATATATATATATATATATATGTATATAAATTTTAGTGAATATCATTTTCGTATTCTAGAGACCTCGATACATATTTCTGTTATAGTCTCGGCCTCAGATTGCGTCATGAGAGCGACCGTAAAAGCTGAATTCCAATTGTTGGAAATTATATATATACATATATATATATATATATATATATATATATATATATATATATATATATATATATATAAATATATATATATATACATATATATATATACATATATATATATATATATATATATATATATATATATATATATATATATATATATATATATATATATATATATATGTATCCGCGCGATAACTCTCGAACGAAGCGTTTAATGACCATGAAATTTTATGTGCGTACTGAAGACTAGATTGGCTCGGCTAAGTTCGTTAGCCCGACACGTCGGATGCCCAGAAGTAGGTTTTTCGGGCATTTTTTGTCAACAAAATGAGTTTTTTGCCAGAATTAAGCAATTTTTCAAAATATTTTTTACATCAAGCCACAGTAAAAGGCAATATGCGTAAAAAATGTTTTTACACCGTTGCTCTAAGTTAATTACTTTTCGAGAAAAACTAGGAAATATGTAGTTCGCCATTTCACTAGCACTCACATTCTTTCTTTTCTGTCTCATTTTTTGCGTTCTTATTTTCTAAAAAAAAGACTATAAGTTACGTGTCATGATTTTTTTAATCCAATTTAACGATTCAGTTACATTCTATTTCTCTTACAAGGAAAGGTATCCAACTGTATCTCTCAAAACTTTTTGAAACTTTGGCGGATTGTAGATCTTACTAAAAGTAACCACTAGCCATATTTCATTCGTGCCCATACACGGTCTAAGGAGGTGAAATTCACCCCTGAAAATTTGAGTTTTTTTAAATTTTCTTAAATATCTTGGAAATGGTAAGAGCTTTGGTAGGAAAACTATACATATTTGTAAATGGCTCTTATTAAAGTTATCCTCCCTAACCCGTAAGCTTTTCAGGTATATTTTGGTAAAAGAGGAGGCTGTTATGTGTAAATAAAAGAATTTTTAATTAATATATTTTACATCACACCAGTTTATTTCTTTTTACAGAAATACACCCTTTGCTAATATTAACTTAAAAAAAATTTAACTTTTTGATTTAATAATAAGCAAAAAAGTGGTCAGAAAATCTCGTATTTTGGTAATGAATTGTTATAAACTTACGATATACTTTAAAGTACATAGTTTAAAAAGAAAAAATACACTGAAACCCTACCCCCTCATGTTTTATTGATATCTATACAAATCTTATTTATTTATTTATTTATTTATTTATTTATTTTTATTTGTCGATACAGTTTTCAATATTTTAAGGTTTATAATCTACACAATAATGATACTGTTCATAAAAATGTTCAAAACAGAAATATTGTCCACACCAAGCACATCTCATAAAAGCGGGGTTACCACATACACTAGAATTTGGTGGTTCCGTTTCTTCTTTGAAAAAGCAATATGTTACAGGATTTTCAAACCTTTCTGGTCGTTGGTCAATATATCCACTTTTATACCATCCATACTTATTTTGAAAATTTTGAAAACGAGGCGACGAAAACTGACTAAGCTAGAGAATATTGTTATGGCGACGTAAATCAAAATTATACTCATTTAGAATTACATTACCCAAAATATTGAAAATTGTATAGATAAATAAAAATAAATAAATAAGTAAATAAATAAATAAGATTTGTATAGATATCAGTAAAGCATGGGGGAGGGGGGGCAGTGTATTTTTGCTTTGTAAACTATGTACTTTAAAATGCATTGTAAGTCTGTAACAATTCATTAATAAAATACGAGAATTTTTGGTCATATTTTTTTGCTCATTATTAAATCAAAAAGTTGAAATTTTTTCCAAGTTAACGTTAGCAAAGGGTGTATTTCTGCAAAAAGAAGTAAACTGGTGTGATGTAAAATATATTAATTAAAAATTCTTTTATTTACACATAACAGCCTCCTCTTTTACCAAAATGTATCTGATAAAATTAGAGGTTGGGGGTGGGGGATGAAACCCCAATAATTTTATAACTTTAATTTTGGTATCATAATAAAGATCTTAAAGTGCCATTTATATATATATATATATATATATATATATATATATATATATATATATATATATATATATATGTATATATATATATATATAGTTTCCCTACCAAAGCTCTAACCATTTCCAAGATATTTAAGAAAATTTAAAAAACTGAAATTTTCAGGGGTGAATATCACCCCCTTAAACCGCTTATGGGCACGAACGAAATATGGCTCCTGATTATTTTTAGTAAGATCTACAATTCACCAGTTTCAAAAATTTATAAGAGATACAGTTGGATACCTTTCCTTGTTAGTTGAATAAGATTTTGTATATATATGTTCCATTTTTTTTTTTTTTTTTTGTAAAAAATTCTCAAGGAAATTTGTTTTACATTAAAGACGTTTGATTATGTTTATATTGAATTAAAACTATCAATATTTTGGTACAATTGCATAAAAATTACGTTAAAACACATTCAATAAATAACACTAACATAAATTTATACGCCTTTGAACATATTTTCAATAATTTTGTACAACGTACGTACAACATATTCAGTTTTATTTTTTCTTTTCATTTGACAAATAAAATTAAAATAAATGCATATATATATATATATATATATATATATATATATATATATATATATATATGATATTTTATCTTTCTAATAGTAAAAGTATTTTCAAAACCCGTTGTGTAGCACTCTACGTCGCATAGGACAGTTGCTGATCTCAGATAACACAACCTGTCCCTATCTAAAATAGTTTACCTCGGTAATAGTAAAAAAATTTTCAAAATCGGTCAGTTATTTTATTTTTGACACTTTTAGGTCCCACTGACGCTGCCGGAACTTACATAACGTAATCTATATCTATTTAAAACAGTTTAGCTCTCTAACAGTGAAAAAATTTTCAAAATCGGTCGGTTAGCTTATTTTTACCACTTTTGGGTCCCATGCACCCTGGCGGATCCCACATAACGTAATGTATGTCTATCTAAAATAGCTTAGCTCCCTTACAGTGAAAAAATTTTCAAAATCGGTCGGTTAGTTTATTTTTGACACTTTTGGATCCTATAGACCCTGGCAGACCTTACATAACGTAATCTATATTTATCTAAAATAGTTTTGCTCTGTAACAGTGAAAAAATTTTCAAAATCGGTCAGTTAGTTTATTTTTGACACTTTTGGGTCCTATGGACCCTGGCGGATCTTACATAATGTAATCTATATCTATCTAAAATAGTTTAGCTCTGTAACAGTGAAAAAATTTTCAAAATGGGTCGTTTTTTATTAATTAATAAAATAACTTTTTATTAAATAATATTAATTAATTCAAATATTTTAACTTACTAGCTGTGAAAAAATTTTTAAAATCGATTGGGTAATTAATTTTTGGCCTTTTTAGATCCCCAAAACCTTGACGGACCTCACATAAAATACCTTAAATCTATTTAAAATTGTTTAAGTTTCTAACATTAATAATTATTAGTGAAAAAATTTTCAAAATCGATTCACTTAAAATTTTCTCCGTGCATACATACATATATTATGTTATTTTGTTTCATATTTAATAATATTATATTATAACATAAGTTGTAATTTCTTGTTTATTTAAAATTCAATAAAAAAAAAATATCTTCATTACATACGCTTAGAAAATCTGCTAAATTTTCATTTTTCAACTTGAGACAGAACTATGCTAATCATAATGCAATAAATGAGAAACAAAACTTTCTTTATTATAATAGATATATATATATATATATATATATGGATAGATTTCACTTGTTCTCACAAATTTCTTTAAAAAAAATGAAATATTTTTATAGTTTTAAAGAATTGAGACATAAATATAAATTACTTATTAGACTAACAAAGAGAGAAAATTAATACAAATGTGAAAAATTATAATTTTCTCGAAAAACACTTAAGATAGAAAGAAAATTATAAGAATATTTTCTTTTTAATTTTTTCTGGCTTTTCAACGATGTAAAAATCGAACTGTCTAATGATAGGTTCGAATGATAAAAAATGGCCAGAAAACCTACTTCTGGGCATCTGACGTGTCTGGCTGACGAACTCAGCCGAGGTGATCCGGATAGTCATGAGACCCCCTGTAATAGCTGAATTTGGAGTTTTCGAAATTCGCTAAAACCATAATTAGTATGTGGGGGGGCTAATCTGAGGTTGTATTTTTATGTAATTTTTTATAAATAAACAATATACGGACAAACAAATATAAATAACGAACGATAAAGAACAAACGACGAACTAACGATATGTGAAGATAAAATTTCAAAAAATAATTGCTGGGGTGCTAAGGTATCGGAATCATATGTAACACTGTGTATAAGGAAAAAGTCATACCAACCAAATTTTCATGATTTTTGTGCTTTCAGTTTTCACAAAAAACTAATTTTTTTAAAATTTTATTGCAAAACTAACCTTTTATCTGCCTTTAATTAAAGTATACAAGTAACTGGGAATCCTAGAAAGTCTACCAAGCGCGATTGAATCAATTTTTTTCTTTTTAAATCTAGTAACTTTATTTATACTGCCCTCTGCAGAAACACAATAAAAGTTGATGTTCCATTATGTCTGTCTACACGATAACAACTTGCCTGCGCATTCAGTTTGTACAAATAAGTTTATGCAATTAACAGGGAATACTGTCCGATGGCCACACACTAGCAGCATATCTGTGTAAACCTCAGTTGTATAGAGGGTAGACATCAGGAGGACTATCTTGGCCGGAAAACAATAGAAAAATACTTCGAAAAATATCCCGCTTTAAGTACTAAGTAACAGTTCAAAAACTCGCCAGAATAGCGCTAGAGTAGCAAAAGAGAATGAAATGAACCACAGAATATTCAAAAACAAACTTCGTATCTCTATACTAGCTTTCTCAATGTGGACAACAGCTTACGTCACAAATGACCTAATTTCCCACCACTGCAAACGCACAACATGTTACAACATAAATCTCGTATCAATGTATGCGTGTGATTACAGTTGTGTTTGTACCAACATCACACTCTGTCCGTGGAGGGAGACGACTACAGTGTATATGTATACCAGTGTTAGGGTACATGCATATTACTATATATGTATTCGTTTATTGTTGAAGCTGGTTGATAACAATCGATCTGAACACGGCTATGGTTGTTGTGTGTCTGACACACTTAAGCGGTATCGAACCACTCACTGGCACACTGCTATCCACAATTTTTTAAACTAACGCTTAGGGCTTGAAATGAACTTTGTAGTTGTCGACGGACTCAACGTAGTGAAGTATTTTGTTTAATAACCCACAAAAAACTCGCTGTGAAACACGTTGAAAGTGATTCATAATTACGTGAATTTTTAATGTCTGTAGGTGACTTTTTTGTGTTGAGTTTTATAAAAACTTTTAAAATAATAAAACAATTATATGTAACAATTATAATATACCCCTGTCGCAGCATCTGCATAACATAGCGAATTTCCATACATTAGATACTGGAGGATCTCATATAACAACCTGTATCCATCTAAAAGAGTTTAATTCTTTAACAGTAAAAAAAAATTCAAAATCGGTTGGGTAGTCTATTCTTGATATTTTTGGGACCCCCGGATTCTGGCGAACCTCATATTGTAACATAATTTATATTCATCTAAAATAGTTTAGCAGTCTAACAATTACTAAATTTTTAAAATCGGTTGGGTAGTTTCTTTTTGTGGTTCGCGTTTGTATATTACATAAAGTCTGCCTAGAATATACAGTCGAGCTGATTTTTTAATGAGGTCCACCGGGATCTTGCAGATCCGAAAACGCCAGTAATAAGCTACCGAACCGATTCTAAAAAATTTCTCACTGCTAGAGAACTAAATTATTTTAGATGGATACAATTATGCTGCACAAGACCCGTTCGGGTTCTTGGGTCCCCAAAAATACCAAAACTAATTACGCAGCCGATTTTAAAAATTCTTTTACTCTTAGAAAGCTAAACTATTTTAATTAGGTACAGGTCTTAGATGAGATTCGCCAGTTCACAATATTTCGAAATTCGCTGTGTTATGCAGATGCTGCGACAGCGGTATCATAGCTTTTAGTAAAAATTTACTATAGTAAAAAAGGGAAAATTTTACTTAAAAGTGAACGTCAAACACGAATCAACGAAAATATATTAATAGAAATACATGCAGCAAAAACTTTCTTCGATTTAAACTCAGTTTTCTAACGAGTATTGTCAGTTATTATCCGGAAAAAATCCGAAACTTTTATTTTCGGATACAGTTTCGGATTTATAAAAAAATATTGCATTTAGATTTCATTCAAATATTAAATAATATGTTGATAAAATTAATATCTAAATAAATCATTAATTTATAACAATTAAATTTAAAATATTAACTTAGGCAGAAATTTGAAAATTCACATTTTTTTGTTCGTTTTCATAGTGACAATATCTTTGGTGGGAACGTTCTTTGTTTTCATGATTAACAACTCTCTATTTTTAGGGATAAAATCTAAACGAAAGTGGAAAACTTTCTTTTCAAATATACAGAAGAGAATATAATATATAAATAGTTAAAGAATTTTGTATATATGCAATCTTAAAGTGACCTGTAAATGATCAAATTGTTTGTCAAATTTTACGTGTTTGTCAAATTATTTGATAGTATGCAGCTTTGTTTGACGCATTTGCAAACAATCTACGTGTTTGACGTGTTTGATGAAAATTTTGATTGATCAACTTGTTTGACGTGTTTGACCAACAAGTTTGAAGGTGAGTGGCAGTGTTTGTTGTGTTTGTCAAACAAGCTCTATTATATTATCATATCCAACATCTAAGCCTTTAGCTTTAAATTGCCCCGAAATGAATAGCAAATTTGACAAAATTTTTGCGAATCTCTATAAGGGAAACTTTTTTTCCGTAATTTTGATTATTTATTCTAATGTCGGCCAAGTTTTATCTAATGAAATTATTTTATGGAGACCACTAGTGTGACAAACTACGAGCAAGTTTGTCAAATTTGTTTGAGCTTTGATTTGATCGTTTAAGCCATTGTTTGATGAAAACGTGAAGTTTGACAAACAAATTTGTCAAACAAGTTTGATCGATTACAAGGTGCTAACTCAGCTTCAACGAAAATAGATTCAAATTTTATGTACTTTCAGTTTTTTTTTATACTTACCTACTTATAATATACTTTGAAAATTCTTTATCTTTCTAAACCTTGTGAGTAAAAAATTTCTTTTTCATTTACACTGAAATATTACAGATTTCATAAATTCATATTTTCAGAATTTATTCATTTGACAGAAAATTCTAATTTATTAAAAAAGCCAAATAATTAGTAACAATAAAAATTAAAATTAAAAAAAGAAGACATTTATTTATATTTGAATTTTTATAAACACAAGTATTAAATATTTTATATCCATTTTAACTAAATTGTCAAATTTTACACCCACATAGTTAATTATTTGTCACGGTCACGGCTTTAACTCCGTTGTCCCGGTGTCCTGGCAGATTTTTTCGCGACGTCCATTTGTCCCGGTTTTTTAAACTAATTTCTTATTTTCATTACCTTATATTCGTAAGTACACAATTTTTCATTCTAAATAATGAAGATCACAATACAGTTCACTAAGCATTATACTGAAAGATCAACTAGGTTGGTTTTTTTTCTGGAACTCACAAAGAACTTTTTCATGAGCATAAAACAGTTTTCAGGACTGGTAGTGTCATAAAAATAAGGTTGAGATTGATATTTCATAACTGAGTTCCATATCAAAATGTTAAAACGTACAAAAAACATATTCACAGCTAGTAAAAATATTTTACACCTATAAAATATTTAAAAAAAATTAATTATATATTAAATTTTCCAATTTTTTGGATTTTACCTTAGGATAGCAATAAAAATAACCACAACATTTACTTTTCCTAACTTTTTAATAATATATATCCTACATAAATAAATTATTGTAATATTAAGTATTTTGTTTGTGTTCATGGTTTGTGTCAAACAATTATACAATCAAAATTACAGAAATGTATTTAAATACATAACTGTAGTTCAATGGCATGCCGCTTAGAGTGCCACTATACCCAAGTACCAACATTACATTATCAAACGGTCATGTTTTAATACCATTTTCCTTGAAAATTAATTTGTCTAATAAGAACTACAATTTCATAAGAAATTTTATAAAATTTTAAAAAATATATACTTTTTAGAACAGGGGGCAATTAAATTTGAAAAAAATTAACATTTTAAACAAAGAAGCCATTAATACGCAATCTATACATATAATACAACTATAAGAAGACCATTTCTGTACACGGAATTCTTTTTGAAAATTTTGCTGGTACTGTAATAGTTATCAATGTACAAACAGCGATTATTAAAATTTTTGTCTGTCCGTCTGTCTCTGTATGTGTTTGTGTGTGTGTGTGTGTGTGTGTTCACGCATCACGCAAAAATTACTGGACGGATTTTAATAAAATTTGGGGTGCTGATAACTTATTGCCTGGATCAACATCTAAGATACTTTTTACTCCGGGAAAATGTCTAATTTCGACGGGAAAATGGAAAAACCATGTTAAGCATATGCACACATTACGCAACAACTATTGAACGGATTTTGATGCAATTTTGTGTGGTGACAATAATTCTCTTAGTTAACATCTAAGATACTTTTTATTCCGGGAAAGTGTCTCATCCCCAAGGGAAAATAGAAAAACCATTTTGAATATGTGCACATATTATACAAAAACTATTGAACTGATTTTTATGAAATTTTTGTGGTGATAACTTATTACCTGCGTCAACATTTAGGATACTTTTTATTACAGGAAAATGTTTCCTTACCCCGGGAAAATACAAAAATCATTTTGAGCATGTGAATGCATTACGCAAAACTATTGCTCTCTACAAATGCTTTATAATGATTATACTTATATACTTCTCATTTATTTTATGCGCGAACGACGTCGCCGGTACAGCTAGTATTTAACAAAGGAATTCCTTACACATAATTATAGTACCATCAAATGGGGCGGAATTGATAAAAAAAAAAACATATTTTTGTCTTTATTTTACAGAAATAAAAAAACAAGCAAAACAAAATGGGTTTGTATATACAGAGTATGGTAATACGGACCTTGACACAAAATATTGTGACCTTACATGCCAAAACATAGTCTAGAGGAAGTAAATAAGCCATGAACAATTTCATACTGGTTTTGGGGTGAGATTGTTCACACGAATTCGCAGCCCTGAAAACGCACTTTCTTCATTAAGAGTAGGCCCGACGAGAGGGTGGTGTAGCCGGGGTTACAGCCTCGCGGCCCGAACTTAAGGAGGGAGTCTGTAGCTTTCTGTAGAAGGCCAGAAAAAAATTTAAGGGCTTTTTTTGTTCATCGCCTATTTTTTGGGGAGGGAAGTTTTTAAAAAATACGGTTTTAGTCCCAGGGTCCGCCATTTTTTCCACGGCCCTAATTAAGAGTATAAAAACTGTTTGACCACCACTTTTTTTGAAATTTTCAAAAAAATTCTTATTGTAAAAAAGTTTGTTTGATGCTTATAATAAGTTCTAACAGTTCTAAAGAGTATAAAACATGGTCAGATACATCGTATACGGCTATACGCAATTAATCTTTCAATACCATGATTGAGCAATCTCACCCCACGCAATAATATGTTCAATATGACAAAAAATACTGAACTGATTATGGTGCAGCCAAGCACGTGATGGTTACAAAGTATCGACAATTATGTGTATTTTATTAAAATATAAAAACTGTGTTTAGATTTTGACTTATCAGATAAAGTTCTAAAAGTTCACTTTCACCCAAAAATACGACTTCTTTTAATACACTATATTTTTTTTAAATATATGGAACTGCTGAACTTGATGTGTATAGGGTATTTTCAGCCATCTTATTTCTTCCATTATCGGTCGGGAAAATCGCATTCTAAACTATAGTTCCGACGCTATATTAAATTTTAAAAAAATATGATTTATTGAACAATCTCACCCCCGATTATCAATTCCACAATTTGACGGTACGTATGAATATGTTAACCATGTCACAAGCGAGAAATCAGAAATTTTGTTGAATTTCTTCTTGGATAATAATAAAGTAGAACACATTTTTCACGTAATAAGTATCAGAATTATGATTTAATTATTTTTTTTATTCGCCATAAATTAAATAAAAAATAACTTTACAACAAATTTCGTCTTAAAAAATAAAAATTTTATCCAATTTAGAGCATTTCTACTAATAATTTGAATCAGTCGTTTCGAAGGACGTTTTTAACATCGAAATATTCCATAATACAAAATTTCATATAGTGAGGACTATTTCTATTTTAAATTACTTTCGAATTTTCGAAAATTAGATTACCTATATTTCCGAGAAATTCACTTTAAGATGAAATTTGTTATAATATAAGGATACTTTTAGGATTCGAATATAATAAAACAGTAAAATGTTGGAAGTCCAAAAATCTTGAATGAGTTCTCCAGCCAGACACGTCCAATTCCGGAAACCTCAAAAAAGTGAGTTTTTTGCAAAAATTTGCCAAAATTTAAAAGTTTTTCCAATTTTTATTTACATTATTCTAGGTAAGCGGGTTTTCAAGAAAAAGTAACTTTTATGATCGGAAATTCGCTATGTTATGCAGATGCTGCGACAGAAGTATTTATGATTTTAATACGGTTTAAAATAACTTTTAAAAGAAATTTAAGGAAAATAAATGGTGTTTCTTTGGCGTGAAAGTACTTTAAATGAAGATACGACGCATATTAATTACGTTAGAGGGCAGTATCATCCCATAGATAAATGAAATAAATGTCTAGGGTTCGGTTTTTTGAAGGCTCAAATCAAATGTCTATTCTGAATATTTGAATCAATATTTAATATTTGTTTTTATTTTTCGGTTTCCTTGATTTGGTTTCGTTTTATTTATTGTTTTCTATTTTTGTGTGCTGTATTTCTTGTAGGAGGAGAAAAGAACGTGGTAAGAGGAAACTGTCTAGAGACCCAACGTAGGTTAATCCGGCCCTGATTTTAATGTACATAATTTGTGTAAATAAAGTGTAAAAGATGATGTAGGTGGAGCATATTATTGACAATAAGTCTCAAAAATAAATTGGTTGGTCGCACGTGTCAAAATTTGAACTTTGTTCCTAAAAATTTTAAAAATTAACAAGTGTTCCACAATGAAAAGAGTTTGGGAAACATTGCTATAGAATAGACTTACTCAAAAATTAATTTATTGGCCTGAGAATATATTTCACACTGTTTCATTTAATGATGGTGTTATTTCAGTTCAGCAAATTTTGTATGAACTAGTTTCTGAAGTCAGGCTCCATATACTATTGTTTTTATAATGCCAATATATCACAATTTAAAAACTTATTCAAATTCCATGGAACGGGAAATCTTGCGGTACATGGGAGACTTCCATATAAACAACTAGTAAAAATATATAAAATATTGAATAGGGTTATACACAAGCAAACAGTATGTTACAATAAAATTCCAGGGGGAAATACGTTTTATAATTTATGATTCTAACTAAATTTTCTTTTATAATATATATATTTGTTTTTTTTACGCGCATGAAATTTCCTTAGGGATATAATTACAAAATTTTTTTTTGTTAAATGGTTATCCAAGATGATAAATTTTGATTGAGAACTTTCCTTAGTTGATGATTTGACAGAATAATTTTTTTAAAGGCATTTTTTGCGTTTAGATAAAATGAGGGTCAAGACAAATATTATTCAATTTTTCTCAACATTAGTTATTAGTTGTTTGTCTTATATATATATATATATATATATATATATATATATATATATATATATATATATATATATATATATATATATATATATATATATATATATATATATATATATATTAAGTCTTTGGCCGAAAAATGTCTATAACATTATAAAAATACTTAAACACAAAAAATAATGTAAATTATTTTTAGTCGAATTTTTAGTTGAAAAATTAGACTTATACAGCCTATACGCTAAGAACGGCGACAGTCGAGAGTAGGGGCGCTATCCGTTTTCGGACCCGTAGAACACGATTCTGTAGAAATAAAATGTCTGATATATATATATATATATATATATATATATATATATATATATATATATATATATATATATATATATATATATATATATATATATATATATATATATCCGCTACCGTTTAATATGTGTAGGGCCCCCCTATGGAAGCTAAGAGCTAAAATTTGGTAAGGGGAGCTCATTCCGATGCACAACAATACTATCAAAGTGGGGTCAAATTTTGGATCCGACCCCAAATTTAAGGGGGGGGGGCGGTAAAACAATAAAACTATTATAAACCGGTTAGCAATAATGTTTCAATCAATTTTCTACAACATATCCGAAATCCAGCTTCCTTGGATGATTTGGAGGGAGTAGAGGGGGAAAAACTATTTTTGCTGGATCTAACACGCCCCCAGCGCCCCAGAATTAACGTAGAAGGTTGAAATTCGGTGTGGTGACAGACTTGACACCTAGGTTGTGCTTTCTTTAGGTTTTAATATTTTACCCCCACCCCCCTCGTTTTTAAGCTACAATTTCATGCTTTTTTGACGTTTTCGAAGTTTGTACTACTCGCACAGGTCACCCAAATAAACCTAGAGGGCTGAAATTTTGTATTCGGATTGAGTTAGTATCAAAGGGGTGCCTTTTGAAGATCTCAGCTTTTAACCCTTACCCCCACCATTTTTATACCAAAGAGAACATGATTTTTCTGGTCAAAATCTGCCCAAATAAACCTAGAGAGCTGAAATTTGGTGTACAGGTTAAGCTAATGGCCAGCCACTGCTTTTTGGAGGTTTCAACTTTTATCCCTTACCTCCACGTTTTTTACGCCAATATTTCCATAATTTTTTGGCTTTTTTTCTAACACGTCTAGAGACACTCTAAGGAAACCTGGAGGGCTGAAATTTTGTACGTGTGTTGAGTTAGTATCCAGCTAGTGTCTTTTAGGTATTCCATCTTGCTTTTCCCCCCACTTCTCCCATTTTTACATCGGAATTCAATGGTATTGTTAAAGGTGTTTTAAACGCATTATTTTTATTCTAAATACAAGTAAGCGAATAGCAATTTTAAAAAATTTTAAAAAAATGTACATAATTTTATAACAAATGCAATACATACACATTAAGTATGGTTCATTTCAGTTAAATTTAGCCATGCTTCGTCACTTTGAATTTAAATAATTTCCATTTTCTTGGCTTTATCTCTTTTGAATTTTGATAAGTGAATATTGAATTTTTGACAAGTGTTGTTTTTGGAATAAGCTCTTCAATTGTTACTGCCTACAAGTATCTGCATAAGGTTATTAAAGCAAAAAAGTCCAGCGATACTTATGAGATAGGAATTTTGGAGCAGGGATGTCGTTCGGGTGGGAAAAAAGTCGGTTAGACTAGGGTTCGCAAGGTTCCATTTGAATATTTTAACAGAGTGAATTTTTGAAAACAGGCGAATATAATGAACGGAACTAGATGTGGGTGGAACTAGCACAAAAGATAATGTAATTCCATTTCTGAACGCAGTAAAAACCGGGAACGAGATTAAAACTTGCAAATTGTACGGGTGTGGAAATGGGAAAGATTTAAGTGGATGGAAATGGAAAATTAGTTTTGGAATTGGGACGGAATGTGGCCAAAAAAATACCAACGGTCACACCTTTAGAGTCATTTGGCAAATGAAGCCAGCCACGATAAATAACTGATTTCGTACGGAGTTTCGATGTCTCGGATTTAAAAATAACTGAAATCATAATTCAAATCATTTTACGCAGATGAAACTGCGGGCTACAGCTCAAATTATAAAATATATCCAGGCTCCGATAGCACAAAATTATACCGGATAAAACACCTCAAATTAAAAAAAGCTAAAACAATAGTAACTAATGCCGACCATAGGAAATGTCCGCCAGAGCTTTAAGCAAGGGGTCAAACTAGATTGTCTATGTCTCTGTTCCACTTGTAATGAGTTTGTGACGTAAATCTCCCCACTCTATTGGTGTAGATACACACTGTTTGCAATGGTATTGGTTTAATGGTTGCGTCTGTGTGCGTATTTACACATACTACTACACCACACGTATTACCAGAGAGAGAAATGTGTGCTGCTCAACTAACAATGTCTAACAATGTAATATATAGGACTGTGTGTTCGGTGACGGACAGCGACTGACTACATGACTTAGCTGTGACAGGCCTACAAATGACTCCAAGCGAATTACACTTTTTTGATGTTAGTTGGCTTCTAGTGTTCTATGCCTTTAAGTTTTTGTTAAATTCTATTTTAAAAAAAATTTTGAAATGGCCGAAAAAAATGTCAAATCTACCTCACATAACACCTCGCTGAAATTTACATATGTTATAGCAAATTAAATGTATTTTACTAAGGAATCGGTCTGTCACGCATATTTTGTTAACTAATGTCTGACAGACCTCTTTTAATTAGTCAAAGTTTAGGTAGACTTACCCTCACATAACACCTCGTTGAATTTAAAATATGTTATAGCAGATTATATATATTTTAGTAAGGAGTCGGTCTGTCGGCATATTTTGTTAATTAATGTCTAAGAGACAATTTTAAGCAAACTTACTCTCACATAACACCTTAATTTTTTTTTTAAATGAAACTTTTAGATATCACCAATCTATTGAAATTGATCTATCTGGAAAATTTTGTTAACTAATGCCTAAAAAAAATGTAATAATACTTTTAACAAGTATTATATATATATATATATATATATATATATATATATATATATATATATATATATATATATATATATATTTCTGAGTGGACAACTAAGTTATAAGTATGTACGTATGTTCGTCGGCTTATGGATAAGCCTGTGTATTGAAAATAATAGACACTGCTGCGCTTAACAAAGAAGCCTGACTGGGCAAAACGCCTTACTTTCCAAAAAAATTTGTTTCGATGAATAAAGGTGATCTTACACTTTACATTAGAATTGGAAAAGTTCCGTTCTTTAATTGTTCCTTTGCTTGAGAATGGTTAAAAACGATTTTTTTCATGAAAACTGCTGCTTCGTAGCTTTAAAACATTAAGTCTGGCATAGTAAAAAACGGTTTTTATGAGACAGACCAATATTTATGATTAGAGGAGATCTTACACTTCATTTTAAAAAAAGAAAATAGGAGGTGTTTTGTCGCGGCCCCAAAGGAAGTGTATTTGTTAATAAAAAAAAAGGCAACGTACATTTTAAAATTTAATTTCATAAACTTAGCTATATTCTTTTAAAGCCGGGTCAATTGTAATTGATATAAGACGTCCCAAACTTAATTTTAAGAATAGAAAAAACGTACTTTTAAAGATAACATTGCTTCAGACAGCAATCAATTTGATACGTGAAGGCTGTATATTTGAGGTTAAGTCTGGCATGGTTAATAACGTTTGTTATTAGACAGGCCAATTTTAATACTTTCATAATGTCAAAAAGTTTTAATTAAAACAAAAAAAAATTGGGGGTGTTATGTGAGGTAGATTTGCCTAAAATTTTCACTAATTAAAATAGGTCTGTCAGACATTAATTGTCAAAATATGCCAGACAGACCGATTGTTCAGTAAAACACATATAATTTGCTATAACATATGTAAATTTCAACGAGGTGCTATGTGAGGTAATTTTGACGTTTTTTTCGCCCATTTCCTATTGTCGGCATTAGTTACTATCGATTTCGCTTTTTTAATTTGAGGTGTTTTATCCGGTAGGATTTTGTGCTATCGGAGCTTGGACTTATATACATACATTTCGTTGTAGGAAATTATATAAAAAAACTAAAATGAAAACAAAACCTAACAGCAGAGCAAAGCTAAAGCTGCTCGCTAATAGATTATATAAAGATTTTGAACCATTTTTGTTGTTAGAAATAAAATATGCTTTTCGAAAATGTCAGCTATCAGTCTTATAGTCTTTCTAATTCAAAATAATTTTATTTAACTAATCAAATTTTAGAAATTTCCTTACAATTTTTGACAAACTAATAAATTACCTACCTACTTACGATAATAATCCATTTTTCTTTGTAATGTTTATTCCTCTTGTCAAATTAAAACTATTAAATGGTTAACATATCGATCTGCACACATTATAACGTTCTCTATCCAGTTTCTGTGTGAACCCAAAGCAGTTGGAACTAGTTTCAACAAAAACATTTCATTGTAAAAGAGTAATGTTGCATGCACCATTAAAATTAACTATTCAAGAAAAAATTAACCAGTCAAAATTTTAATTTCATAGATCGTATCATTTTATTGTTTTCAAAACAATATATCTATAACAAATATTTTAATTCCCTGTACTTTCCTCACTGCGAATTTATCAACTAATAATTTATATGTAGTATAACCAAACAAAAGCAAATAATATTACGTATTGTAAGAACTGAGACAACAGAATAATAGGAAATAACTAAAAAGTACAAAAATAGAACTTTCTCTTAACATGAACAACAAGAAATAATTCAGTGATATAATTGATTGGAAGGGTGCAAGATACAGTGCTGTTCACTAATTTCAAACATAATTATAGTTTATACAGTATTTAGTAACAATTAAGTACTACATAAAAAGATAGAGGTATGGTCTATTTAGATAGGAGTAATTAAATTTTTGATCTCTATTCATTCTAGTAAAACCCCTAAAAGCTAGGGGCCAGCGCGACCCTATAAACAAAATAGGCGATCGCCTAGGGCGCTAGAAATCAAGAGGTGACAAAAATCTGAGGACGTAAAAATTATAAATTTTACAAGCACTATACGTATTTTTCTTAACTAAATTCATTTTCTAAACGGTTTCAATATTTATATATTTTTATATCTAAAAGGTCAATCTATCTAAACCATACGGTCACATATAAACTTTTCCTTAAAAAAGTATATTAAGAACGGGGTCAGTCTAAGGTTTTTTAATTATCTCTTTTTATGAATTTTTATTAAAAGATTTTTTCAGAATATGTTAGGCCAGTATGAAACATTTTTGGAACGAAAGTTTATTGTCTAAAAATAACAGTCTAGAAATTAACAGTTTAGAAGTTTACTGTCTCAAAATAAAGGACAAAAATTTTTTTAAGCGAAAATTAACAGTAGAACCAGTGTTGGGCAAGATATCGAATTTTATTATCTAGATAACAGATAACGGATAACATAATTTAAAATATCTAGATAAAAATAGCAGATAATTTAACCGTTATCTAGATAAAATTTTAGGTAACAAATAAGATAAAACTTACAAAAATAATGCACTAGGTCAGTGTTTCTCAACCGCCGATTCGTAGACTGGTGCTGGGCTGCAAAAGTTTTCTAGAAAGATGTATTAATTACAATAAATTGTAAAAAATTTAAAAAAAGGTTTTGGGCGATAAAAATTGCATGTTTTGAAACTTAGTTTTATTATTTACGGCCCATAATAGTACACATAGGTGATTGAATGGTGTCCGGCTCGGGCGCCTGTCGAGCATATAGAATCGTTGGTGTAGTGGTTAGCACGCCTGGCTAGTTACCAGGAGATCCTGGGTTCGATTCCCGGCCGATCCGGATAATTTTTTCAGTCACTTTGTGATTTTTAATTTACATACGGTTTTTGGTCATGTTAACCAAGGAAGTCGAGTGCTTAAAGTTTCAGTTTAGCTGAACGATAAGTGAACATATTAATACTGCGTGTGTTGAAATACAAACAAAAGTTTGTCATACGCAGTAGTGTCTCACAAGCACTCGATAATATTTGAAATTAAAATTAATGTTACAAACAATTTTAAATCGACTTAAGGTATTTTTTATGAGGTCCGTTAGGCTATTGGAGACCTAAAAATGCCAAAAATTAACTACTCAATCGATTTTAAAAATTTTTTCACCGTTAGTAAGCTAAAGTATTTGAATTAATTAAATTATTAAATGAGGTCCGCAAGACCCTCACGGTCTGCCATAAGTTATATGACCCGCCAAGGTTCATTGATCCCATAGTTGTAAAAAATAAACTAGCCGATCAGTTTTGAAATTTTTTTCACTATCAAAGATTAAGCTATTTTAGATAGATATAGATTACGTAATGTAAGGCCCGCCAGGGTCTATGGGATCCAAAAGTGTCAAAAATAAACTAACCGACCGATTTTAAAATTTTTTTCACCGTTAGAGAGCTAAACTATTTTAGAAAGATATAGATTACCTTATGCAAGGTCCGCTAAGGTCCACTGGATCTAAAAGTGTCAAAAATAAAATAAGCGACCGATTTTGAACATTTTTTCATTGTCAAAGAGCTAAGCTATTTTAATTAGATATAGAATACGTAGTGTAAGGTCCGCCAGGGTCCATTGGAACCAAAAGTGTCAACAATAAACTGACCGACCGATTTTGGAAATTTTTTCGCTGTTAGAGAGCTAAACTATTTTAAATAGATATAGATTAGCTTATGTAAGGTCCGCTAGGGCCCATTGGATCTAAAAGTGTCAAAAATACAATAACCGACTGATTTTGAAAATTTTTTCACTATTACAGAGGTAAACTATTTTAGATGGATTTAGCTTATATGTTGTATGAGGTCGGCCAGAGTCCTGGGATCTTTTAAGCGCCAAAAATAAACTAACCGACCGATTTTGAAAATTTTTTCGCTGTTAGAGAGCTAAACTATTTTAGATAGATATAGATTACCTTATGTAATGTCCGACAGAGTCCATGGGACCCAGAAGTGTTAAAAATAAAATAACTGACCGATTTTGAAAATTTTTTCACTATTGCAGAGATAAACTATTTTAGATAGGTACTAAGGTACAGTATGTTATTTGAGATCCACAACTGTCCTGCGGATGCAAATGCGGCATAGAAAACTACACAACGGGTTTTAAAAATACTTTTAATGTTAGAAAGATAAAATATTCTATATATATATATATATATATATATATATATATATATATATATATATATATATAAATGGATATATGCGCCAAGCGCCTTATGCGAAAAAGCACCAAAAATTAACTACTCTACTGATTTTGAAAATCTTTTCACTCTTAGAAAGCTGAATTATTTTAAATGGGTACAGGTCTGGGATCCACCAATGCCCAATATTTGGAAATTCGCTATGTTATGCAGATGCTACGACAGGGGTATTTAATTGTTAATTTCGTGCGCTCACAAGTATGCGTCCCCTAACTTTAAAATACCGTTAAGTATTTTTCCAACCGGACAAATTTTTCTTATATTCTTCATTGAAATACAAATGAAAAAGGTCCTATGACTTTTAACGATAAAGTTAATATTTTTAGAGATATGAATTTTTAAAGGTTCGAGATTTTTCGAACCGTTAAAAATTCATATCTCTAAAAATATTAACTTTATTGTGAAAAGTCATAGGTATAACCTTTTTTATTTGTATTTCAATAAAGAATCTAAAAAAAAATTGTCCGGTTGAAAAAATACTTAAAGGTAAGCCACGCATACTTGCGAGCGCGCGAAATTAACAATTAAAAAACAAGTATAAACAACAAAATTTTTTTAAATCTCTATTAAGGATATTATTAATTTGTATAAAGAATTAAAAAAAATATTTATATTTCTTTTTTTTAAATATATTTTTCATGCGCCAAAAGTACCCAAATTTGAGATTTTTTGAACCTTTAAAAATTCATATCTCGAAAACTATTAATTCGAATTTTTCCTTGAAAAAATTAGACTTATACAATCTATACGACAAGAACGGTGAGAGGCGAGAGATCCGACCCAACTTTTAAGGGGGTGGTGGGGGGCGGTAGAACAATAAAACTTTTCCAAACCGGTTGGAAATAATGTTTCGGTGAATTATCTACAACATATCCAAAATTCAGCTTCCTAGGATGATTTGGTGGGAGTAGAGGGGAAAAAACCGACTTTAGCTGGATCTAACACGCCCCCAGCCCCCCAGAATTAACGTAGAAGGTTGAAATTTGGTGTGTTGATAAAGTTCCTACCTAAGTTGTGCTTTTGGGAGGTTTTAATATTTTACCCCAACCCCCCTCATTTTTAAACTACAATTTCATGCATTTTCGACGTTTTCAAAGTTTGTACCACTCGCACAGGTAACCCAAATAAACCTAGAGGGCTGAAATTTTGTATTCGGATTGAGTTGGTATCAAGGGGGTGCCTTTTGGGGGTCTCGACTTTTAACCCGTACCCCCACCATTTTTATACCCAAAAGGACATGATTTTTCTTGTTTTTTCACAGTTTCGTTCGAGTCAAAATCTCCCCAAATAAACCTAGAGGGCTGAAATTTTGTGTACAGGTTAAGCTAATAGCCAGACACTGCTTTTTGTAGATTTCAACTTTTAACCCTTACGCCCACGAAGAGGATAGTTCAAGAAATTCTTCTTTATGGAAAAGAATTAAAGACATTTAGAATAACGTAGAAATGAAATTTTCGATTTCAAAATTCAGTTTGAGCAACATTGGAGAGGGGGTGAATCACGCTCTTAAATTACATACTAGTTAACATACACTCATTTTTAATATTAACACACTGACAGTGGGTAATAATCTCACAATAAGTGGTTCTGAAGCTGGACTGTCGTATGTAAGGTTTTTATACAGTTTATTGTTTAATGGATGTTATAGTCTTCGTTATCGAAAATTATTGATACCGAAAATAACGATATTTTCAAAATGAATGGAAACCTAATAAAAACCTTACATACGATAGTCCAACTTCAGATCCACTTATTGTGACATTATTATCCTCTGTCAGTGTGTTAATATTAAAAATGAGTGTATGTTAACTAGTATGTAATTTAAGAGGGTGAGTCACCCCTTCTCCATTGTTGCTCAAACTGAATTTTGAAATCGAAAATTTCATTTCTACGTTATTTTAAATGTCTTAAATTCTTTTCCATGAAGAAGAACTTCTTGAACTACCCAAGTAGTACGACTATTCGACACAGTCACCCCCTAGTTAACTACCCCTAGACTTAATATTAGGACATTGAGCAAAAACAGATCAATTAGATTTTTTAACGTAGATTTGAAATCTGTGAACAAAATTTTTACGTTATTTAAATTTCACCCCGTTTTTGCAAAATTAACCCCTAAATTTTAACCCCCAACCACCCCTGTTGATGCAATTTGAACAAATTTAATATCAACAGATAGCTCTTTAGAAAAGAGCAATATCGCCAATTTAAACTTTTGCTCTATCTCTTACCGTTTTCGAGATATTTAAAAAATTATATTTTTACCCCAATTTTTGGAGGGCGATTTTACCCCTTCAAACCGTTTTTCCGCCGATAACAAAAAATACGTGTCGCTTATTTTTTAGTGTTCTATAACATATCTAAGTTTCATCAAAATCGATAGGTCCGGCCTCGGGCCCTTTACTTGTTAGTCGTAACTGATTGCTTCAATTATACATTTATATTGTGTCTCTATAATATAAAATATAATATCTTCACTGGTCTGCGCGTTCAACCTAGGTAAAAAAGTATAATTTAAATACCCCTGTTGCAGCATCTGCATAACATAGCGAATTTCCAAATATTGGGCACTGGCGGATTTCATCTAAGACCTGTATCTATTTAAAATAGTTTAGCTTTCTAAAAGTAAAAGAATTTTTAAAATCGGCTGGGTAATTAGTTTTGGTATTTTTGGGACCCAAGAACCCGAACGAATTTTGTGCAGCATAGTTGTATCCATCTAAAATAATTTACTTCTCTAGCACTGAGAAAATTTTTAGAATCGGTTCGGTAGCTTATTTCTGGCGTTTTCGGATCTGCAAGATTCCGGTAGACCTCATTAAAAAATCAGCTCGACCGTATATTCTAGGTGGACTTTACGTAATATATATATATATATATATATATATATATATATATATATATATATATATATATATAATCTCATAATGAATTGAGACAAAAATATGTACTAATTACTTATTAGCCTGACAAAGAAAGAAAATTAATACAAATGTGAAATATTTCAATTTTCTCGAAAAATACTTAACATAGAAAGAAAATTATAAGAATAATTTCTTTTTTGCTTTTCAACGATGTAAAAATCGAACTGTCTAATGATAGGATCGAATGATAAAAAATCATAAAAATGGCCAGAAAACCTACTTCTGGGCATCCGACGTGTCTGGCTGCACAAACTTAGCCAATTCGGATTTTAGTTCGCACACAAAATTTCATAAGCACTAAACGTTTCGTTCGAAAGTTATCGTGGCGACATATATATATATATATATATATATATATATATATATATATATATATATATATATATATATATATATATATATATACATATATATATATATATATATATATAAATTTTATATAGATTTATAGGGACCTCAAAACATATTTCTGTTATGGTCGCGGGCTTAGGTCCCGCCATGACAGCGGCTGTAATAGCTGAATTTCGAGTTTTCGCAATTCGCTATAAATGGAAAGCAGATTTTGTATTTAAAGTAAGTAAATATTCGCCAATCTACTTTCATCAAGACAAAATTAGTTATTTGTGATTTCCAAAATCACGCGTTTGTAAAAATTTTTTTCTTTTATACGTACTATTATGGGCGCAAGCTAAAAAGAACTTTTTTATCTACATCTGCATTTATCTTTGTCTATCATATTAATAAATTGAAGTTTACTCACTCACTCATATAAAATAGTATATTGTGCAATAAGTGCGGGAAATTGTCGATTGCCCACGAAAGCGAAGTTGAGCGCACTCACTACGTTCGTGCGCTCATTCGCTTGAGTGGGGCAATCGACAATCCCGCACGAGTTGCACATACTATTTTTTATTACGAATTTCACATCCTTTTCTCTATTATTATCACTATTTTGGACATTTTTATCACTTTTTAAAATAATATTTTTAAGTGTTCGTCTTTTTTTTCTGAATTAATTTTCATTTAAATTACTTTGTTGGTGGTTTCTATAGAAATAATTATGAAATATTTATTAAGCCGGTTCTACACGATGCTATCAACACCTTCCAACATTGGACGTTCGATGGTTCATCGCATCGTGTGGCCGTTGTTCGAACCTACGAGTGTCCAATGTCGAGCGTCAAACATTCGCATTTGGCCATGTCCCGCTCGATGTCGGTATTCTTGCACCGATTCAAAGGGATGCTTCGAACGTTTGAAGGTCAATGTTGGTTGCGTTGGTTGGTTCGACTCAGCAGCTGCACGATTCGTTCATGTGAAGAGAGACAACATCAGTGTATAACATTAGAGATCACATAAGACAGATGACATCCTCGTCCACTGAATAAACGTTTGTACCAACACATTATACAAGAGAGACAACATCAGTGTATAACATTAGAGATAACATCAGACAGTTTACAGCCTCGTCCACTGAATAAACGTTTGTACCAACACATCATTCGTATTGGATCAAACATTCGATTCACCGTGTAGCAGATACATTCGTCGCACCAACTATTGAACTTAATTGCCTCAAACGTTCGATCGAACGTTGGAAGGAACGTTCGTAGCATCGAGTAGAACGGGCTTTAAATAAAAAATTAAGAGGCGGCTTTGCGTGTTTTGATTAAATTTTGCGTGTTTTATTGTCAATTTGCGTGTGGAAAGTTACTTTCCACACGCAAAAAAGTATGCGGGAAGAGTACAGTGGGCAAACAGCTATTTTGCGCACAGAAATGTGTGCGCCAAGTTAATACTTCTCCCGCATGAGTAATAAAAATATAATTACTTGTTTTGGTTGGTAACTATGGAAATAATACAAGTTGTCTTCCCCTCACCTCAGTTTCTGGAGATCTTTTAAGCTTGCGACCATAATATATCATATAAACCGATTTAGTTTGCAATTTTTTAATAATTAGATTCTACGCCACTGAGTTATGCATTTAAAAATTGGGACCAAAAAACTAGCGAAACTGGCTAAGCTGTTTAGTGTAATATACTAATCAATCAAATGATCTTGCTTCTCTAGTACCCGGATGCAATACTAACAGATGACAGATGTTTCCACCATGGAACCTACATAGCAACATGATATATGCATGACATTTGTCACCAACTGAACGCCCATCTTGTTGTGAACATGTGCCTGTAGTAACAAACGAAAACAGTGATAATCACGTACTCATTTTCTAGGCATTTATACACATTTCCTACCCATTCCTAAGCAATGGGCTATATTCAGTTTTTAATAAAAAGATCCTTAAGAATTTACAAAATAGTACCTCAATAAAGCTAACCGACGCCAAACCAAAAATTTACGTGTACCATTAAAAAATTAGCTATCCTAGGTTTTCGTGAAACTAACCGTCCCATAGGTAAAAGGAAGTGTTGTTATTTATAGAAAATTCAACGAGAGTTTTGCGATGCAACGTCAATAAAGCGTCTGCTCGTTATACTTTCATATAACGTATGTTACAGATAGTTGCATAATTTTATTAATTAATCAGCCAATTATATTATATTTGTTCATCAATTATAGGTAGTTTTAAATGGCGTCGAAAGAATATAGTGTTATCTCTCTTTACTTTAAGTGATTATATATTCACTTTATCTTTATTCAATAAGAATGTAATTTTGAAATATTTTTTCCTTTTCTTACTTATTATATGCACGATACAACTTGCTCAACTTATTCTCTCTGATAACTCGAATAAAATCTAAATTGGCAGTTGTATTAATTGTTTAAAATGAAAATTTTTTTCAATTTATTTATTTATAAAATTTTGTGTTAGACTATGAAACACTTAAATTTCTATTTCTTTAAATTATTATTTGAATTATAAATTAAGTCTGAATTAAATCTAAATTATTTTATAAATTTTTTATATTGTACCTAATAAAATTTTTTATAAATTACGTTACTCCAATTTTCAAAAGCTCACAAAAATTAATTTGAACAAAAGTCACAAAAAGTCAAAGACAAATATTTATTTCAATTAAGAAAATATATTACACCACTCTGTACATTTTTTACATGGAATGCATTTGTCACCAATAAATAATTTCGATGACAGCAGCGAATAAAAAGGTAAAATTAATTTTTGTGTTTCAGTTTTTTACATAATTCAATTGAGAATTCAGCACACCCAGAATTCTTTATTTTAATGCAGGATTCTTATTTTTCATTAAGAAATGTATTTTTTAATACTACTGTCTCGCATATATAAAGTCAATTGAGTCGCTGAGTTTCAAAGCTATCTAATTGATGATTTTTTCAAAATTGAGTTAGATACGGTTTATTATTCAGGAGGATAAACTGCACCAAAAAATACCAACTAGACGGTGCTAAGTCAACTTTTTCCCCTTTAATTTTAATGACAAAAATACAAAACTGTTTTAAAACTAACTAATTGCAATATTTCCCAACTGAAAAAACATGGCGTTGAAAGCAACACAAACCAGTTGCAAAACTATCTAATTACTTATATAAAAATGGCGTCATTAGAAAAACCTGGAACAAAAATAGCTAGTTAGGTAGTCAATATGTAGCACTGCAGGGCCTTCAGAAGATCAAATAATTGTATGTGATAATTTTATTACTCTCTCTAAGAAAATATTAAATTACACGAAGTAACACACGAATAAATTTCACCGGAAAGAAGTTAGCGCCGAAAGTTGAAAAATCTTTTTGTTTTTTATATGGTTAAATTGCTCCCAAATTGCTCCTTTGAAATCAGCAATTGCTCCACCTGAAACTTTATTATTTAATTAGTTATTTATAAAGAAAAAAAATTTTTTTCCGTTATATAAGTTATCAAAATCTCCCAAAATAATACCTTTTTATATAATTTCTTTACGTCAATAAATTGCTCCCAGTTTGCTCTATTTAATTTAAAAAGTAATCTTAATTTTTTTAAATAATTATTAAAATATTTTGTTTTTTTATAATGTTATTTAACTTGTCAAAATTCAATTATCCTTAAATATATGCAAACGACTTAAAGGTATAATGGATTGCCTATAAGTTTTAATAATACATAACCTAATTCGTAATATTTTTTATTTTAATATATTTTAATTATTATTCAGAGAAATTAATAACTAACTTTTAAATTAGATGGAGCAAATTGGGAGCAATTTTTTGATATAAAGTAATTGTATAAAAATGCATTATTTGACAAGATTTTGATAATAGAAATAGTCAAACAAAAAAGTTTTTTTGTTTGTAAATAACTAATTAAGTAATTAAGTTCCAGGTGGAGCAATTACTGATTCCAAAGGAGCAATTTGGGAGCAATTTAGCCATATAAAAAACAGAAAGATTTTCCAACTTTCGGCGCTAACTTCTTTCCGGTATAAATTTCAAGTTTCAAAACAAAAAATTTATAGATAGATTTTTATTAACATTTTTTCACACACAAATATCAAGTATTTTCCCAAATATCTTTCGAAAATATTCCATTTGTCTTGCGAAGATAACCAAACTTTTTGCACATTTTTTCAGATTTTCAATTTAAGAAGTAAGTACGAACAAAGCTTTTGTATGAATGTCAATGTTTGCAAAATTTGATGTCTTGAAATATCTCGAGAACGATGAACAAAACACAAACCAGAGGTATAGATGGGCAAAAATATATATGATTGTTGACACAATTCAATTTTCCAAACCATTTCTAGCAAATCCTTTGCATTTGAGATAAAACAGAAATTTTTCAAAGTTTATAACCTAGAAACCTAGAAGATAAACACCTATTAGTATTTTTTACATAGTTTTATATATTACCTCGCTTACCTTTCACAATAAATTACAGAAATATGAGTACCTTGATATCCAAACAAATCGATTTCAAATATTAATATAATATTTTGATATCAGTTCTATTGGCTTTTGATTTAGTATATTAAGTTCAGTAAGGAATTGAAGATATAAATAATATAAATATTAAAATATAAAATTAAAAAAAAAAAAAAAACTACACACTTCTTTTAATTGAAAAATCACTACAAAATATATATAAAAACGTTAAAATTTAACAATGAATATAATCGGTAGCATCTATGTAACGAATTCAAATACAGCAATCACAACAACGAACTGCTCCAAAATGTGCAGTGTTGCCAGAGTTCAAACAAGATTAAAAATTTAATTTTAAAATAAAAGCATTTTAAATAGATAAATCTTACAATTATAATTTCTAAAAACGCTTATTTTGAAAAATTAAATAATTTGTCATAATATTTAAAAATAAAACGTATTTTTAAATAAATATATATTCAAAAAAAATTCTAAACTTGATAACGCTGCATTTTTGGCTTTTTATAATAAAATTAATAAAAGAGATAAAAAACGTAAACCTGGTCTCCTGTATATCTCAAAGCATTGGAAAATACCCTGTGTTTTTCATCCTTTTCTTTATTAAAATTAAATTTATTTTATACATAATATTTTTTTAGGAAAAGGAAAGAAAATTATGTTGTTTCGTTGATAGTAATGGTTGTTGCAAAAACTTAAAGCGAACAGCGTATAGTAATTTAAAATATGGAAAACTAGGTGTAAATTAGGCGTTTTTCAAATATCGTGATAAAAATTTAATGAAATGAAATAAGAAAAATCTCGTAAAATATTTCAAATCATGGGAACGTGTACAGCGCCTCCACTATTTTTTGGATTTTATATATTTTATTATGTAACTGAATTATATATATTTTATTATGTAACTGCTTCCGCTAGAAGTGAAAAAATCGTTAAGATGGTTATGCACCATTGCTGCCACTCTTTGTTGCAATTTATATATTTATTAAATATAACTGAACGGAAAAATATTTAATCTCAAATATTGAAGTTACAGAGATGAAATTTTTTATCTGCAGTTGATACACCCCAGTCTGTTCCGCACAGCGGGGCTGATTGGGAAAAAGAGACGTTTTTGTGATGAGTAATAACCATTTGTTTTCTTAAAACTTTTTTACCATTATAATGCTGCAAACTGTCTGAACAAAAATTAATTAAATTTATATTGTGTGTTTCTATCCAAATCGTCGTGATATCTCTCTCTCAAGAAGATGGTACTCCGTTCCATCCCGTCGTCAGAAAATCGATGTTTTCTTCTTGCATAAATTGATTCCTTAACATGTGTAGAATATGCTGGTAAAGTGATTTTTTTTAAATTCGAAGTTATTATAAAGATACATCAGTTAGAAGAACTGATTATGAGTGCTGGGTTAAGTGATAGGAGTTGCGGGTCTACTGTGACGTGTCAGCTTGATACGTGAGACGCTTCTATACAAATGTACACTTATATTTTAATCTTGGTTTAGCTCCGAAGAGCACAAAAACTACGACAAATCAGTTTCAAATCACTGGCCAGTTATAAGTTGTTTATTTTCCCAATGAATGGTAGAAATGGAAGCATGTTTCGTTATGTTCATCCTGGTCGTGATAAAAAACGAAGATTTGTTGGAAACCGTTATACTACCCGAAAAGAGACCCAAAAAAGGCCGCGAAACACATACTTGTATACAAAACCGTGATGAAATGCGAATTGCGCGCTCCGAGTCACGCACGAGTGACGTTGTAAAAAAAGCCAGAACTGAAACAAAAGCAGAGCAATCCAATTTGAAAAACTTTGAGGAGGAAGAGGAAGGAGTTGTCTATGGACCAGGCATCGCAGATTGATAAGCTAATCAGCCGAAATCGCGGAGGAAGTGAGCGTCCTTTTTTTCGAGGCGGGTGTCTTCGGAGTGGTACAACTTACATTCTAATGAAGATTTTTACTTGAAATTTGTTTTACATACTCTTATAATAGTATTAAATAAACGACAAAAAAACTTAAAGTTCTATCTTTTCACTGTTCGTCAAAAAAAAAAAAATCCAAAAAATGCTTAAAAAAAAGGCTGTCACACGTGAGAACCCCCTTAATATTATGAAGGAAAAAAATACATAAAATTTTTATATTCAATATCTAGCAACTGAGATAGAAAATAATAAGTACTTTATTACATAATTTTCGATTTTCCCTTCATCTCTTCGTTATATACATTAAAATATAGGAAATTATTTAGAGAAAAAAAATTTTATTAATACTAAAGAAAGTAAACGAACCAAAGATATAAAAATTTTTTCTGTCAGAATGGGAAAAATACGATTAAGCCTGAAAATAAAGTAAGAATATAAATCGAGCTAAAAATTTCATCCTTATCTATCCAAAAGTATGTCCACGTCATTTTTTTATAGTGAATAAATAAAACAGATAGATCTTGCTTACCATGTATTACAAATCACTGGGGATTTCTTCAAATAAGCAAGTAAGCAAATAAGAAACTAATCCACGATAAATTGTTACATTTTATCCTCTTACGAGAAAATACACTAACCTTTTGCTTCATTTATTTGATTCTGTAAAGAGGAAAATGTAATTTAAATAAATATGTATACGTGCTCCTGTCGTCGGATGTACTTATGAATACACAGAGAGTTTCAAAAGAAATCTAACTTCTTTTTAAAAAGTTTTGAGTATAGATATCTATATAAAATATAAATCTAATAAAATTATCAGTGAATCACGGAATAAAATTATAACGCAATGAAAAAAAACTTTTTATTAACTATCTACTGGCATTAAAGTTGGTATCATTTTAAAATAACATTAGCAATACAGTTTATTAATCAATAATTTTTTAAAACAGAGGAAATGGAGTATTGTCAATGCAATGAATTTTCATTTAAAGAAACAACATGGCATTCTTAATAGTCTTTTTCTTTAATTTTGTGAAACTGTTGTAAATTTAACCAGCTCTTTCCGCAATGTCGTATGCTTACGACTTAATTTTAGATATATACATAAGTTACTAACTCCCAAACTTCATTTGATTGTGCAAAATATTCTAGTTTTCGTGAATAAATAATGTTGTTAATTTATTAAGTTTTTGTCTTTGCTCTGTTACAGGTCCACATGAAGTAATCAACACTTATTTGTTATCGTTAGCTGTTGCTGATCTGTTATGCGGTTTATTTGTCGTTCCACTCTCCGTCTATCCGGCAGTCGTGCAACAATGGGTGTACGGTGATGTGATATGTCGCATAGTTGGCTATTTAGAAGTAACGTTATGGTCCGTTAGTGTTTATACATTTATGTGGATAAGTGTTGATCGTTATCTAGCCATACGCAAACCGTTGCGTTATGAAACTGTACAAACTAAAACGCGTTGTCAGTGTTGGATGGCGTTCACATGGATCTCCGCGGCAATGTTATGTTGTCCACCGTTATTAGGTTTCAATAAACCAATATTTGATCGTGATGCGTATATTTGTATGTTAGATTGGGGCAATATGGCCGCATATTCGGCAACATTGGCCATTTTAGTGTTAGGTCCTAGCGTAATAACAATTGTTTACACATATTCATATATATTTTCAATGATGCGTAGGTTAAAGAGTGGTGAACCAATACACGATAAGGAGTATGCGACAGCGTTAGCCGAAAATTTAAGTAATCCAAGCCATATTATGTCTTTTGTGTTGGTCATGGTGTTTTGGATCTCGTGGACACCGTATGCGAGCATTAGATTATATGAATATTTTTCCGGTGCTAAATTTCAAATTCCATTTTTACATTTTACAATTGTTTGGATGGGCATGTGTAATTCGTTTTGGAAATCGCTAATTCTGTTGTCGTTAAGTCCACAATTTCGTTTAGCCGTACGAATCTTTTGTATGACTATTTGTTGTCGGTATAAAGGACGCTTACAAGCGGAACTAATTGGCATGGAAGATAATGATTAATATTTTTTATTATTAAAAACACATTTTTCAACTGTTTTACTATACTAAAATATACTTCATGAATAACAATCATTACAATCTTACTAAATTAATTAATTAACGAATCTTGGATTTACCAGAGGTACAGTAACAACCAGTTAATGGGAAATATCCAATAAATAAAAAAATAAATAAATATTCTTCCATCTTTCGCAAAAAATCAAAGCCCTATAATGCTTGCAAATAAACAAGTGATCTTGTCTTTTAGCTTCTGTTTTCAGAGACGTAACAACTCTTACATCAATATCATACACATAATTACATTTGAACAAAACGGTTTCCTAATACCGACCTTTAAGTTGTTACCGTGTAGATTTCATAGATCCAACAGGCTACACTTTTCTGGATACGGTGTTGCAAAAGCGAATTTGCAAGGCTGATTCACTACCTGTTACAGGAAATTTAATTTAGTAGGTACTTACCAAAACAGTAGTAGCAATCTATGTATATGATAACAACATAAGATTAAAAAAAAATAAGGAAAATTGTTATAAACTAATTTGTTTTTCAGCATTACCCTCCAAAACTCCTAAGTATTGTATCTTATTGATTTTATGTAAGCTAGAAAAATGATTTTCCCACAAATGGCTAATTTTTCTGAATTGCTTACTTAAAGCATAAAAAACACACCTATTCTTATATCTGAGAAGAATATACACACAGCACCAGAAACACTAAATAATAATAAGTAAAATATATTTTAAGTAAAAGGGTTGAAAAATCTGTTTAAAATTATAATATAATCTAATCTCTAATTATCCATCCACATTTGCTGTATATGTATCTAAGTGCCAAATTCAACAATATGAGTAATATCTTATGTTTTAAAAATTTTAAGATTTTAATTTATTCTATTTATTGCAAATTTAGTGCCAAGAGCTGATACTGAATAATAAATGAAACTGCTGCATATAAAACCGCAACAAAATATCTTGTTGCTAAAAACAGCTTGCTTTTAAATAAATAAATAAAATAAAACATCCAATTTTTGAATAACTAAGATTTAAAACAGTGTCACAACTAAATACAATAATGGCGCATCATTAATTGTCAATTACTATAATTAGTTTTAAATAAGAAATTTAGAATACTATGAAAACAAACCCCGTAAAAAATTTAAACGAATATCCACTGATTTTTTATTTATTCTATCAATTAACTGAAATTTAACCTCACCCCATAAATAATTCGATTGTTTCAATATTCGTTTAAATTTAAATATAGAAGAAAAAGAGGGTTGCCTTACAGATAAGAATTTGTTTAAATTATTAAGTGAAAAGAAGACAGCTTCGCTCAATGCAATAAATAATTAATTTTTAAATATTTAATAATTAATTATGTTTAGCTTCATGATTAATATTTCGTTTATACTATCCAACAATCAGATTTAAATTTTAAGTAGCTTATCAAAAATGAATGTTTGTATTATCGATGTATAAGTTAAAATATAAACTTTTAATTATTATTTTAAGAAAATACAAGAAAATTATTATGTTAAAACACAACCGTATTCAGAATATATTTTATGTGTTGGTAAAATTATAGTTTGCGAAATTGTTAATTAAATAATAAAAACCAAAAAATATTTTGTAAATTAGATGACAAACAAAATTATATTTTTTAATCAGTAGCAACCATTTTTACATTAAAAAATATTTTATTATCCTAGTAGAGATAGTAGACAATTTCAAAAAATAAAGAAAAATTTTATTTTCGTACATTAAATAAAAAATAATAAACAGCTGTGAATAAAAATTGAGTCAACACCAATGAAATTTTCAAAACTTTAAAAAAATTAAATATTAAAACTTGTTAAATATTTTCTATAAATTACTTAGACTTAATAAATGAAAAACTGATGTAGTCACTAGGAATGTTTTTTAGAATTATTAAGCAAAAAAAGAAAAAAAAATTATGGCTATTTTTAAAAAGAATGATTTGTATAAAATTTTTATTTTATTTTTATTATATTGTGTTAATGGCATCTGGTAAGTAAAACGATGCAGTGATACAAACCAAAGCAGTGATACAAACCAAACGCAATAGTTATTCTAACATAATGCCATCTGAATATCATTTCTTCTAGTATACTGTCTTATACAATCATTCTTTTAAAGAAATTCTGTAATTTTTTATAAATCCAATTATTTCTTTTTTTAATAAAATAAAAATATGATAACCTTCTAACTTGTAAATATAATTCAACTATTAAAGTGCAACGAAAAATGACATACTATTGTAAAAAAAATAATTATTTAAAAAAAAAAATAGTTTTATAAAAATCATTTTCATATGAAATTATTTAAAGTGTTCCAAAATTATTTATTTAATTACTATTAACAAGTGATCTGGATCAAACGTTGGAGAAAATTTTTAAATTAAAAAATAATTTTTGTTAAAGGCAAACATTTTAAGTCGTTCAAAACACTTTCAATTGTTTCATATTCATTTAAAATATAGTTATATCGTAAAATTGTATAATATTCAGAGCTTATATTTACGTGCAAATAAAAAAGTTAAATATTTTTAAAATAATAAATAAGCCTGATTCAAAATACAAGGTTGCCTTGAATTTTTTAAAAATTGATAAAAATGAAATTCCGTATTTTAAACAAAAAAAAAAAACCTAATTAACTAAACGTTTTTAATGTTATCTGCGTCAGTAGGGATTTACACTTTAAAACATTTAGAAGTAGAAGATTTAGAATTTTTTCTAGATTTCTTCTTCGGTTATCTATGGAATTATCTGTACTTACACATATTCACATTCAAAAAAGGAAATAAAATGAACTAATGTTATATAATAATATACCAATATGAAATGACAGCCAATATACAGTCTACCATTTTTATGTGATCTACTAATGTGCTTGCAAACCGCTAGTGAGCAGGTCAATACGAATAGGCCCAAATATTACAATATATCAATTTTTCCTCTCTCGATATGATTTTAAATCTACAAAAGGCAAAAAATTTTCATAAAATTTTTAATTTTACAATTTTTAAGTTTTTTAAGCAATTAACAATTTCATATTTCTCGGTTTGCTCTGGATTTCTAGATCCCAGATTCAAAAATCCATGGCGCATTGATGTGCCAGCAGACAACCAAGACGTGAGTAATCTTTTTGTAACTACTTATCTTAAGTATAAAAAGATGAAATGGAGATTGAAATTAATTAAAAAAGAATACAAATAGGTAATATATTGAATTACATATATTACTTTAAAATTCCATAGATAAGCCCAAGAAAGTAAGTTTTTTCAAAAACATTGAAAATAAATCATACTGGTATATCAATATGAATTTGGTTTATTCAATTATGTAAACCATTTAAATTTCAATTATCCTCCAAAAATGAAAGTAACTTATTACAGTTCGAATATATAGTTTGTGTTCATTTTATCTTTATAAAGTTTTAATAAAAATCCCTGTGATTTATTTTCGATTATTGTATTGTTTAATGCGTAATACAATCAAATTGTTTGGCTTAGTAATTAAAACCGTATACTTTACAGACAAATTAATATATTTATTTAAAATTATTAAGGATTGTGGAAATATAATAAAAAAAAATTATCATTTCCAGCCAAACTGATGAATTTTTTTAATTTTCGTTTTAAATAAACAGATAATAGAAATTTATTTAAAATTAAAAGGGAATTTTTAGTAAAAGAAAAATACTATTCAATTCTTAATGTATTTACCTATTAATTAAACAGGCGTACAATCAAAAAGCTTCGAATAGCTTGTTCAATGCATTCAATTTTAAAATAACAATCAAAAGCCGTGTAAGCAAAAAATAAAAAAAAAAATTAAAATAAAAACTTGCTCTTTACGCCGGACTGTATTAAATTTATATAATAATTGTGTACATATAACATAAAATTATTAAATATATAGTAATATTTAAATGATAACAAATTATTTATTATACTAGAAATTGTAATAAATGTCTTTTTGACTGTAAACGTAATTACATGGATACATAAATAACTTTCAGTAGAAAATCATTAATTGTACGTAAACAAAAATTCAACAAACTCTTCTTGTATTATCTCTACGTGCATACTAATTATTTAGCTAATTCCATTTGAATACATGTTCTAATTCAAATATATAGTCTCGTTTTAAAAGCAAGTCAAAATAAACTTAATTACAGGTGTTAATAAAAATAACAGGTATAATGATAGTTTAATAATTATTCTTCAAAACAAATAATGAACTTCGCTCTCGTGGACAGTCGACAACTTCCCGCACTTGTTGCACAATGTACTATTTGTCTATTTCCTTTTTTTGTTTTAAATGTATCTTACAAATCATTCAGAAGTTTTCGATCATTATTATTATAAATATCCTTACAACATGCTCATTTTGTCGAACTGCTTAGATTTGTTTGTAATACGAATCGTCATTAATGAATGAACTACCTAATATTTAACCATACCGTTTCTTTCTAAAAAAAGAAAGTTGTCATTTAAAAACTATACAAACCACTGCATATGAATTAAACATCTGTAATCATGTAAACGAAAAAAATATTTTGTATATAAAAAAGATTAATAATTTTTGTGATTCTATTGAATTCGTTGTGATCCTTAGGGCCGACGCAACCATATAGACGAACTAAGCGACCGCTTAGGGCACTAGAAATCTAGGAGCGATTTTAATGTTTATGTATTTTTATGTCAAAGGATGACTGAATACATTGTATCTAGATCATAATTATAGTCACATATAAACTGGATGGTGTTTCTTTAAAAAAGTATGAAAGGGATCAATCAATCCCTTTTTTTTAATTGTCTCTTTTTATGATTTTTTATTAAAAAATTTTTTTAATGCTCAAAAAAATGGCGATGTTTATCTGCATTTAATGGTTGGTCAAGCGGTCGGAAAACTATATTACATATTACACGATCTAATGTTACTCCAATTAATGATGGAAATGATTCCAGGCTAAAATAAATCTCTTCATAGTTACAATAATAATATTTTTTTATAGTTAAAGAATTGCTTTTAATCATTTCTCTAATGCTTAAAAAAGAGTCGATATTACATGGTCGGCCAAGTGGTCGGGAAAGACATTTGATATTGCACCTAATATCAAATAATATTGTTCCAGACAATGGCGAAAATGACTTCGAGCTACAAGAACTCTATTTACAATTAAATACTTGCTTTTAAACATTTCGTTAATGTTCAAAAAAGTGTCAATGTTTATCTGCATTACATGGTCGCCCAAGTGGTGAGAAAACGACGTTTCATATTACGCGATCTAATGTTATTCCAGTTAATGTCGAAAATGATTCTAGCCGACAAGAGTGACGTAGGAAAGACTAATAGGCTTGACTACAATATTAATTGAACAAGATTTAGCACAAACCATCGTTTTCAATAAACTAGTTCTTATATTTTCTAAGTTTAAGACTAAAAATATAATCTTTAATTTTTTGTTTTCTGTTTTGTTATACTTTATTTCCGGTATTCTTTTGTTGTCTTTTTTTAAAATTGTTTATTAATAAATAATTTATTGTAAATAAATAAGCATTAAGTACTGATTTAATTGTATTAATATACTTTGTAAAAAACTTTTACACGTTAAAAATTGAAGATTCATTATATCACTTTTAACTGTTATTATGTCCGAATAACTATTTATCAAGTTCGGGGGCACCAGAAGATATATCGCTTAGGGCGCCAAATAACCTTCCGCCGACCCTGGCGGTGCCTGAAAGAGTTAAAAACACTTCTGTAAATAAGTATTTATTAGCATTTTATATACTTAATTCGATTTAAACATACGCTGACAGTATCATTGTCATACGAATTTTCTATTTAGATTTGTAAGTATCCGCCAAAAATATAGTTACTCTGCACACACGCAGCGGAATGACTATATTGAACATTAATGCTGTCGGACGGTAGATATTATCAATCCAAATCAAAAAGTCCGCTGCTATCAGTCAAGAGAATAAACTGGTTAATATTTCATTTCATCCTTTATGCTATTCGCACGACCCATTGTAATAAAATCAATGAAAAATAGGTATATGTACGTAAATGTAATAATTACACAGAACTTGCATAGAAAAATAATTTTTTCGTTATGCATGCACATATTTAAAATGGTTTTTATATTTTCCCAAGGAAAGGAGACATTTTATGGTAATAAAAGTATCTTATATACTAACCCAGATAATAAGTTAACATCAAACCAAATTTCATCAAAATCCGTTCAATAGTTTTTGCGTAATGTTTGCACATGTTCAAAATGGTTTTTCTATTTTCCCGTGGGAATGAGACATTTTCCCGAAGTAAATAGTATCTTAGATGTTGACCCAGGTAATAAGTTATCCTCCACCAAATTTCATTAAAATCCGTCCAGTAGTTTTTGCGTGATACGTGAACAGACAGACAGACAGACAAAAATTTTAAAAATCGCTGTTTTGATATCTACATCGATAAATATTTACAGTACAGTACCAGTACAATTTTCAAAAAATACTCCATGTACAGAAATGGTCTCGTTACAGTTTTATTATATGTATAGATTAATATAAAAGATCGTTAACAAAAACTTTTAATTTAATTGTTATCAATAAATAGGTACCTAAAACCGTTAATTAAAAGATTTGAATTTATTTATTAGACTTTAATTAAACAACTATTTATGAAAATAGACTAAGCAAACCGGAAAGCAACTAGGGTAAAAGCTGTTTGCTCCTATCCTCAACCTTTAAAGAACCTCCTAAAAAGCAATACTTTTTTCCGATTTTCACGCACATTGGCAATGTTAATCTTCAATTTTATGTTAATATTATATGTTTCAGTTTTTAATCGAATTATATATTATGTTACAGTAAAATAAAGAGAATTCAGTTCAAAAACTTAAAAAATCTTTTCTATTGGCTCTAGGTTTTTTAAGATATAAACAATATTGCTGCAGAAAGAAAAAAAAATTACAATAATTTTTCCTCCTTAAAAAAAAAATTCAGTTTGCTTACATTAATTATTTCCATCTGAAATATTCGTCATATATAAGGGGTAAGAGGGATGAAGAAATGAGGGTGTTCAAAATAGAAAATTTATAGTGCCAATATGTATAAAAAAGGGAAAAATTATTGATCTTTAAATTTTTTTAAATATTAAATATTGGTCATTATTTTTTTAAAAAAAGTTGCTATGAAAAAAGAAAATATTCATTGATTTTAATTTTTGAAAAAATTCGTAAGAGGAAACATTCTTAAAAATTAAATTGAAAATTAATTATTTAATTCATTAACTATTAAATATATTTGCTAAATTTTATTCGTCAAAAAAATTAAAATATTGGCAGATATGGAAAGCAGTGGAGAATAAACGATTAGATTTTTGATATTATCAGAAGCAGTGCCATCTACAGAACGAATTATATAACAATGCTGCTGGCCTGGGTGGTAATAACTTTCTTATTTTAATATCTTCAAGTGACGTCAGCGCGCCAAATTGTGATGTTTAAATAATGATAATTTAAAATGAAAAATCATTTTTTTTTATTTTTCAGAAATAAAGGCGCAAATTGTACTCATAATATCTTTATGTGATTTTTTGACATCAACTTAAACTATTTTTGAAATAAATGAAAAACATGCATATTCCCTATTAGCAATAACACAACATATTATATTAACATGTAAAATATATAGGGTATGTGTTACTGGTAACTTGGCGCGCTAAAACATCACAAGGCGCAGCCTATGAGTTTATACATTAAGTTGCATTATTACACGCGACGCGACGGTGAAACTAACATAATCGACGTATCCACATACAATGTACACCATATCCACTACCTGGCGGCATTATTGCTCTTATACCACGCACATGTATAGAAAAGCCATATTTTAAGCGGATACTTGCAAATTTAAATACAAAATCTCCCGAACGGTGGAAATATGAGTTTTATAATGTGATTCTACCGACGAACGTTTAGTTATAGTGCATTTAGCATAACGAAACATTTGCCGACGAAGAAAGTGATCAGGTATTGAGGTAGTCGAATTATCTTAAAGTAGATCTTTATCTCATGGTCTTTATTCTTAAAAACTAATCAGAGATTTTATACGGAAACGTCTGAGTATTTAGATTTAATAGGGCTGCCTTTACACGATCAGTAATACTGTCAGTATTTCAAAATACTGACATTTTTATTGATCGTGTATTGACGATACTGAAATAATGATGAAAGTACTGAAGTGAGTACTGAAGAATGGCTTATAATTCCATCAGTATTCACTTCAGTACTAAGACGTGGAGGGGACAGTGACATTAATGACAGTTAAAACCGTTAAAACATATTTCTCGTATATCGTGTACGTCATGTACATCATGGAAAAGTAAGCTTGTACAATGCTACATATATGTTTTATTAATTGATTAGTATGTACGCCATTATGTACAAAATGTACGACATGTATCGTATGTGAATACATGCGTATATGTATGGTAAAGCTAGAAAAAACATTACGAACGTTTTTTCTTTTTTGTTTTCTTGTTTTGAGTTGCAAACGTTAGTACTTTAACTAAACACGCTTCTTCCATAATAATAACAATTCCAAAATTTTATTAATTTAAAAATTTCGAAAAATTAAATTTGATAGTTTGTTTTAAAATACTGAAGAAAATTATGATAGTGTACGGTATCATAAAAATACTGAAGTAATAAAAATAATGATTCATTATTTTTATCAGTAAATACTGACAGTATTACTGATCGTGTAAAGGCAGCCTATGACTAGTAAGCCAGTCTATATTTTTTTTTTCCATTTCGGAGGCATGCAGTTTCAATTTTATAAACGGAAATAATAAATAATTAATACTAGACAGGTTTACTTTGTGAAAATCCATATTAAAACATGGGATCGTTGCTTTGTCACTTTCACAGCAAAAACATAGAAAAACACGAGTCGACTTTCGGCTTTTACACCATCCTCAGGTGAATTTTTAGTTATGTTTTTCACCTGAGGATGGTGTAAAAGCCGGAAATAATAAAATTAAAAAAAAAGAATGTTAAGTTTATTATTTTTGGGTAAGAAAATAATATTTATCAAGATGAGTATAATTTGTTTATTTTGTTTGGAATATGCTCACCATATTTCTTTCTCTGTTATACACATTTTTTCTATTCTGCAAACAGGTGTTCATATTCCAAACGTAATAAAAAAAACTATACTATACACAGGGCCGTCTTTAGGACAGTGTGACCGGTGCGGCCGCACCAGGCCCCGCGCTTTCGTTTTTTTTTTTCGAAACGTGTTTTTCAGAAACGAATGGTGGATAAAAATGGATGATCAGGTCTCTGTATGATGGCCAACAAAAAAAGTTATAGTTCACCTCTATACCATGTAATTAGTTATTTAAATCTACATTGTGTTTAAGATTATTACTTCGTTCTACATCATTAAACTAATTTTTTTGGGCCAACAGAGTTATTTTTTCATTTTATTTTTGCCCTTTATTTCAAAATTGTATTTAATCTGTTCTCTCTTTGTGGGGGGTAGGGGGGGAGATATTATATTAGGTACCGTACTTCTCGATACGGGAAGGTCTCACAAATCTTTCCTCGCACCAGGCCTCGAACTCGTTAAGGACGGTGCTGACTATACATATTGATACTGCGGAGATAAGACAGTTCTTCACTGAAAAGTAATCAAATTTCTTTAACCATCGTTTATCACATCCCAAATTTTTGTTTAATTTAAAATCAGGCCTTCTTATTAACATCTGTAATTAAACTAAATTTTTAAAAACATATATTTTTTTAAAGAAAAATCATAGTTTAAAGAAATATATATTTGTATTATTTAAATGTATGTATTTTTGTTGAAAAATTTGAACAATACTTTCATCCACTTGTGAAACGACTTCAGCTTAGAGGTGAATAATAATGTATGAATGTGTGCAGTGTTAGTGTATAGGTTGATCCAAAATGGAAAATGGATTTTCAAGCATTACAGCTTTTATTGATTCTAGTTAACTAAATTGAGTACACTTTACTAATGAATGTGATTCTAAATATAATAGAAGATTGTTACAATTTTTTTTAATTATTACTAATTTTAATCTTGTCAAATCCATTTATATTATGTGGTGGTTCTAATTTGTATTAGCACCATGACGGTCATAACCCATAATGACAGAACGTGCAACTGGTACACTCTTTTGACAGTTAATACACTTTATATGGAATTGTTGATGTCGTACGACGTAGTATGTGAGTTTTACTTGACGTCTTGTCACGTCAATGACCGTGTTAAATTATATTTAATTTTCAATTATTGTGCGAATTTAATTGAAAATTTTTCAATAGGATTTTGATATTTTATAAAATAAAATAATAAATAAAAAAATTGAGATTAAGTGACGCTGTTTTTAATAATTTAAAATATTAATTTCAATTGTTAAAGTTAACATTTAGTTAAGTAAGTTTTTTCCGATACTAATAAAATAATTTAAAATCCAAACAACAATTTTATTCTAATAGGTAGATAGGATGGTACACTATACAAATCTTGAAACCTTTTGGTAATTTTTTTACTGATTGTTATAAATAACCACTGTCAAAAAAGAGTTGAATTGAAATTGAATTAAATAAAATAATCTAAAGTAAAAATTTATAAAAAACAATAATAATTTTTTGATACTATTGTGGCAAAAGAGTTCAATCGTAGAGATATCATAGAAAGATCTTCAATTTTACCTTATATTTTTAAATTTTCTCTTATTTTTTCTATTATTTTAAACTCGTACTCTAAAATAGTCTACCATATACTAATGCTTGTTTTTTTTTTTACCTTTAAATAACACTTTTGTTACATTATACTATTTATTGATGTTAAAATACGAAGTATTGTTCAAATTATCTTAATAAATTTAGAGTCGCCTATGAAATAAAGTCCCATAGATTGCATTGAGGCGGCATGTTTCCATAAGGCCTATATTTATAAATATATGTCTGTAAATGGCATTTAAAAATTAAAAAAGTATATAATTTAATTAAAAAGTATAAAAAAAATATAAAAGAAAAAATATTTATATTATGTATAATATTTATGGAGATTTTGCCAAATTAATCAATATTTTAAAAGAGAAAAAGAAACTCTATATGTATTCCAAAACGACAAAGAAAATAAAACTGCAAATGGATCTTGTAGTACTTCAATTGACCTAATCATTCACACTTTTAAGACTTATTTCCATTGACTAGTTAAAGGGCACTTTCAGAGGGAGGAAATTACAAATATCTAAAGTGTCTTTAAAAAGAAGCCATCGGAGTAAGTCTTTAATTTCCCTAAATTAACAATTTATAATTTATGAATACTAAAAAAAAATTCGTTTCCAATAAAACCTCTCAATATTTTAATATTAATTTTTTGATTTGAAACGTACATTATATTTCTCTGATTTCATCAAAATTATTTGATTAAAAGGTCTAAGGAATTGCTTTTATGATTAAAATAATAAAATATCTAAAAAATATTTTATAATTTTATTAAAAAAATTATATTTACTATTTCATTTCAAGTTACAATGTTGTTAATATTTCAAATATTTTGCTTAGTTATCAAGAATATTTACAAATACAGTTACATTAATTAACGTTATGATTTCTTTCAAGGGACTTGAGGTATTAACAGCAAAAAATTAGGAAAACAGAATTCTTAGAAATTTTTCATATCTAACAGATAAAGTATTTATATAGCCAATATGTATGACGTATGTGTAATGCTTATTGCCTAAAAATTATTTAACATCTACTTATATCCCTATTTAAATTAAAATTTAAAAAATGAAAAATAAAAGAAAAATTTTAAAAATTTAATAGTTGTTAAATGTTGTTGCGTTTGGATTGTTGTGAATGTCTTGTTGTAATAAAAATTACGATCGATGAGAAAATTTTAATTTTTCCAATTCAAAAATTCAAGAAAACTAATTTTGACATTTTTATTTAGTACCTATAATATCAATCAAATCAAAGTATTATAATATATGAAATTATTATAATTACCTAAAAACATTTTAAAATCAAATGATACATAAAAGTAGTTAGTGTAAGAATTAATTGACTTAAATATGAATGCTGCATACTTTTATAATAGATAATGTTATTTTTTAATTAATTGTAAAAATTGATTTGTATTTTAAACATGGACAATTTTTAGAAATTATCATTATATTACTATTATTAATAATTACAAATAAAAATATTCATCAACAATGTTGCATTAAAATTTATTTGATTATTTATCTCTTCCATAAATTTTCATAAAGGATTAAGGTCCTGGGATCTTAGAAGCGCTAAAAACAAGCTAACCGACCGATATTGAAAATTGTTTCACTGTTAGAAAATCAAACAGAATATGTGAGGGTCCTGATGTCCCAAAGGCGCCAAAAATAAACTAGCCGGCCGATTTTGAAAATTTTTTCACTGTTAGAGAGTTAAACAGAATTATTTTAGATGGACACAGGTTGTTTTATCTAAGATCCGGAAGTGTCCTGCGGATCCAAAAGCGCCAAGAAAATTTTGAAAATTTTTGCTTTCACTGTTAGAAAGCTAAAATATCCTATATGGATATAGGCTATATTACATAAGGTCCACACAGAGTGTACGGCCCGCTGATTTTTATATGAAGCCGACCAGAATCGAATAGCTATACTCATAGACGGGATTTCAAGGAAAATATTAGGGGGGGTAAGGAATATATTTAATATAAAAACCACCTTGGGAGATTTTTAGAATACCAAATTAGTTCAGGTCGACAAATGCTTGACTTACTTTCTGCATTCTTACCCATTTTCAGCTGCCATATCATTTTAAGAAATCTTGTTCAAGTTTTTAATTTTTTATTTGCACGAATATTGCGGGGGGGGGGGATTGCCCCATTACCTAATTCCCGCCTATGGCTATGCTGTACAAAATCCGTCCAGGCCCTAGAGTCACAAAAATACCAAAAATAAACTACCTAAATAATAATAAAAATAAACGATTTTGAAAATTATTTTACTATTAAAAAGTTAAACTATTTTAGATAGCTATATGTTCTTTTACTTTAGATAGCTGAGGTTCGTCAATTCTTCGGAAACTGTTCATATTTTCACCGTTATAAAACTAACCTATTTTAATTATTTATGTTAAATGATAGATAGATAGAAATTTCTGTATTTGCAGTGAAGCTTACTGTAATTGACAACAATTAAAAGTTAACAATAGCAAGCAAAAGTGATAATTTAACAAAATGACATAACATATTAATACGTATTCTTAACAGGATATTACCTGACTTAATTAAACTAATACATAATGCAAAATAATTTATTGATCGTTTAATAACAATAATAGAATAAATTTATTCTTAATAGAAAAGCGTCAAAAATGAACTACCCAATCGATTTTTAAAATTTTTTCACCATTAGAACACTAACCTACTTTAATTATTTAAGTTATATTACGTGAAGTCTGCAAGACCGTGACGACTGCCACAAGTCAAGTTATTTGAAACTCAACAGTGTCCTGATGACCCAAAAGCGCCAAAAATTAACTACCCAACCGATTTTGAAAATTTTTTCGCTCCTAGCGAAGTTAAAATACTATAAATCGATAATTTATGTAGGGTATCTTATATGACGTCCGTTACGATCCTGGGGATCCTAAAGCACCAAAAATAAACTACTCAGTTCCAGTTTTTAAAAAAAAATGTACTGTTAGAGAGCTAAATTATTTTAGATAGATAATAAGTATATTATAAGAAGTCCGTCAGGGTTTTAGGATCCCAAAAGTGCCAAAAATAAACTGCTTAACCAATTTTGAAAAATTTTTCACTGTTGGAGTGAATTTTTCCTGGTCGCGCCAGATAAATTAATTACCTGATTTTGAAAATTTTTTTCGTTCGAAAATATTTGCAAATTCGCTATGTTATGCAGATGCTGCGACAAAGGTATTTTATTTACAGATAATCTTATCATTTTTAAAAAAAGAACTTTGTGTAGATATTTGAATAAAACAAATCGGCATTCGCTTTTGGCATTATTATTTTCTTGCGACAATGATGGGTCTTTATTTAAAGAATGACGTAAATTAAAACTAAAGACCGAGATATTTACCAATATTCCAAAACGAACATTAGATATAAAATTTGGATGGATCAATTAACTGATAGTGAAACCTCGTGGATCATAAAACTACTATTCATTCCACCATATGAATGTTGGATATACAATCACACAAAGATGTTCTTTCTAAACGCATTTTTTAGTGGGCAGGGCGGAAGTGGCACAATATTAAAATATTGAAATTCTGAGACAACATTGTTTTTTATGACTATCTAAAAACCTTACTGAATTTGAAAAATTATATATCATATAATTAACTTATGTTTTAATAAAAATGTTGTCAGTTGAAGATACATATAATAAAAATATTAATTTAATGATTTATTTTCATAAATTATTTTTTCTAATTAAATTTTTTTATCTGTAACTACTTATAGTTAATAACGTACATAATTTAGTTATCGTTTATTTTGTTATCATTTGATGTTAAAATAGTTTAGTCAATCCATACCATCTATTAAAAAATGTTTAGAATTTCAAAAATTGTCATAATTTGTGTATTTTATTAATTAGTTTAAAAATCAAATTTAAACGAGATTTTTGGCGACCCAGATTGAAATGGATTAATCTGATACCTAAAGAACAGAAAAATGTTAGAGCTAACGTGAATAACAGAAAGCTTAAATATAGTTTTTTGTTGTTTCACAATCCCTTTAATTCTAAGGCGTTAGTAGTTTATAAAGTCTAAATGTGGAACGGAAAATGTTGCTTTAGAAATTTTCAAATTAGAGAAATACCAATGATATATTTAAAAATTAAAAATAGGTAAGAGCAAAAAAAAATTAATATACCTATATAATTATATATATATATATATATATATATATATATATATATATATATATATATATATATATATATATATATCGCCTTCCTAGTATGAAAGTGAGATATCTGGGAAATGTTCGTTTTGAGATAACTGCATTTTAAATTTTAATAATACATTAGTTTAAATGGTGACCTTGAGATTTGAAACAATGTTGTTCAATGTTATTCGATAGGTAAGTAACTTATCTATTACATGATACTAAAAATGAAAATCGGAAAATTCCCAGACATCTCACTTTCATTCTAGGAAGGCGATATATTTATATAAGAAATAATGGACTTCTTTTCTAGTTCAGTGCAGTTTATTTTTTGGTAAAAATTTGAAAATATCGTCCTAAAAGGAAAGATGACAACTGGTAAGTCTAATAAGGAGAAGTCATACTGTGTGGGTCACCGATTTGGCCGAGTCTCTGTGTATTTAAAGAGGCTCACTAGCGTAGTAAAGCCCCAAAGCCCTAGGGCAGAACACTCGGAAATAAGGAGAAATTTTTCTTGAAAGTTTTAGACTTATCATTAGTACAAGTTCCAAAAATTCGAACCTATGAAAGTTGTTGTGGCGAAGTGAGCTACGTATTCATTTTTTCTACCTTTTTTCATAAAAAATATTTATTTGCTAACGTAATGCGACCCTCTTCCCTCCTTCAAAGGCTCTTTGAGGTCCTGTCTTTATGACATCTTCCTTCAGATATAGTAGAGCGTGTCAAGAAATTTTTATAAATGTCATCAAGCTAGACGTCATGAAGTATCGTTATGTTCCCGAGACAGAAAGGAGGATGGTTCGAACGCATTTTTCTTTCGATGAACGAAATATTTAAATATACCTGAGCATTTGTACTCTTTTAATTTATTGCTCAAAACTACAGTTATTAAATTATATTGAAATAATAATTCTCTATGGAGAAAGTAAACATAAAAGAAAAAAAAACAATTATACGGGGTTTATTTTTCATAAAGAAACATAGACGCTGATCACTTTGCCAAAAAATGTGCTGTAATAGGGTTTTTTAACATGTATAGATTGTTTATTCTAGATAGCATATACGTCATAACTTTCCTTGTCTATTTTTCGTCTTCCTCTACTTTCTAAACATTTTTGCAATAATGACCCTTAAGTAAAAAAACATAAGATCCTTGCAGCTAAATATTTATATTCTTTTTTATATGACATCATAATCCCTGCATATTTTTATTATCTACGACATACGTTTAAGTAATTACTTCGTAATTAGTTGAAAGGAGATGTCTAATATTTTCAATAAAGTAGCTAAGAAAAGTTTTTATTAAAATAAACGCCCAGTGTTTCCTCCTTCTTTGTTATTAATGACACACCCTTCGAAAACCTAAACAAGTCGTCAAAGGTAAGTTGTACTTGTGCAAACAGTGTTCCGTACAATCAGTTGTTTTTATAAATTTGATATAATAGTATATGAAAGTGACTGAAATATTTTTTCTAATGAATACATTTTGTTTCTAAAACAAACCATATTTTTCGGTTTCAACATGATTGTATCGTTATTTTGGTCTATTTACCTTTATCACAAACGCACAGTGATATTTACTGAATGGAGTAAATGTACTAAGAAACTCTGTTTTTTCTTTTTTTCAATAATAATTTTTAGCAGTACTATTAATTATAAAAATTGTATTAGATAATATTGCAAGTCAGAAAATTATTTAAATATTATTGTGAATTTCTTTGAACAGACTGAATTTGCTTTATTTCTCTGGATACCTAACCAAATTTTACAAATAATATTATTATAGATAATATTTAGATACAGAGATTGTAATATATTTTGCCCGTACAGATTTATCTGCTATTCCTTACTTCTTTAATTTCTAAAACTCACTTTATAAAAAAAATTACCAAAATAACATAGATACTGTTAATGCAATTGATCAACAACATCTTTATTAACCCTAGAATCATACGTACTCGTCAAAACGACGAACGAACTTCTCTACCTGCTCCAATACTACAACTTGTCGGTGCCTGCTTGCTTTGAAACTTCTGTTATCTAATTTATTTGTTATTATAACACATAAGACGTATAAATTTTGTTTATAGCTATTGTCGTTTTTTTATACTGAAATAGTGTGCGTCAAAAGGACGACGATGTATGATTAACCCACATTTTTTTTTAAAGATTTTGTACTCCACATATAAAAGTTTTTCTAATTTTTCTAAAATTTATTAAAGATATGGATGTTATAATTAATTTATTCAATGATTATGATAATGTGAAAGATGATTACAGCTGTTTGACTTATAGAGACGACATAATACTGAAGTTTGAATTTATTGAATCGAAAACTAAAGAACGCGTTTCAAGTGACTTAATAAAAGGTTAACAATTTATTTTATGGAAAATGTTTTAATTTTTACTATTTTTTGAGATCTTATTCTAAAAATTACTAACAAATTTTAGAAAATTTACAAATGTGCCTAATGGGGAAATAACTACATATCTATAGGAATATTTATGACCGAGAAATTTCACGTTCTGTAAACTCACACATGTCCACTGACTGATAATAGTTCATAAATTAATTATTTGAAAGACATGTTTTATAATACAATTGATGTATTTATCTATTTTTTAATTTTTATAGTAAAAATATGCTTTCATAAAAAGATTAAAAAAATTAATAAATATAATTATATTAAGAAATTTTTCCAAATCTTTTTTAAATATTTTGTTCGCTTTTGTAGTATTGTTATGTAAAAAAAATGTTTTTTGCAAATAAACTCTAAAACTCCCCGTAAAAAGTCCATTCGTCGAAACGACGCCGATGTATGATTAACTTGACTCGTAGACCAACGTATGATTCTAGGGTTAAAGCAAAATATGTCACCAACGTTTATTTTTATATACCAAGAAAATTGTACAAGGAAATTCAGTCCTAATAATTTTCGCTTAATCTACACCCCATTCTTAATGTTCATTAATTTTTTTAGATTTTTCTGAGCAACCCCTCTGATAATAGGGGTCGGGAACAGCAATTTTTATAATTTACGTCCCCTCCCCTAAAAAAGGACGAAAAGTATGTAGTTAGGTACATATATTACTGAATTCGTACTTTAATAGGCTTTCGTTTGAAACTCTACTCAATGCTCTTTGGGAAAAATTTTGTTTTTACTTTCCAGGTTATCCTCTAAAATTAATTCCCAGAATCAAAATTCAATTTCACATCTGTAATCTGCCACCACACCCTATCTCTGTATTAAGTTTCAAATTTTCGCGTCGAGTGATTTCAGAGAAAATTGTTTGTGACACCCGGACAAATGTTTCGTTTTGCCAATTTTGGTACGGAATACTATAAAAGATACATTATTTATTAAATATGTTCTAAAATTTTTTATATGCCAGTACCTTTGTGCCAGGTGTCAGGTGTGAGGGCAGATGTGTTTGAACATAATAGATTATTTTATTAGATACTCAATTACAGAGCGAGAGCCTAGCTTTAAAAAAATATATAGGACAAATTTTATCATAGCGAAAAAAAAAATAGTACAAAACCTTTTATTAACAAGTAAACGCGATAAAAAATGAAACGAAAATTTTTATTGGTAATTTTAACTGATTTCAAAACTATAATAAAAAGATATTAAGTTATAATATAAATTAAACTTATTTTATTCGTCAAATTGTCTTACCATATTACATTTAAGTTCTGTATTTTTTCTGAGTTTTGTATATTATACAACTCAAATTTGTTGCAATTGAACTTAAAGGACTCAATTTAACTGAGGGGATATCATACATCGAATACAATGCAACCGGGTACCGACTGTTCGGATCAATATATTGTATCTTTATTTAGATGAGAGCGATTCTACTCTTAGTTTCGTATTAATTAGATGTTCAACATCGAGATAGTAGACAAAGAAAACATTTTTTTCTCAAATTAGGTTCCCACTAAATATACGTTTGACCAAGATTTTATAAGGAAAATATACACTGGCTGAAAGGAAAAATTTTCCACAATTCAACAACTACAGGTTGGTATTCCCATATTTACCCCAACAGAAAGTAACCTGCTTGTACCGGAAATGAAATTTGCCCGAGCAGGATGTTTCTAGGAACCACTTTTGTCATTATTTAAACTACACTTTCTGAGTTTTATTGATAAAGAAATCAACTACATTTTTTTACATTGGGGTTTTGGACTATTAATTATTGGGATTAGGAAGCTAGCAAACTAATATAGGGTATAGGAAAAAACCATACCAGAGGTTTCATTCTATGTAAAATAAATATTTTTTTAATATTAGTGTAATATATTTAATGCCTCAGATACAATATTCTCTAAAAATCAGTCCAAAATATATTAATTCTTATTAGTCTTTATCTGAAAATCTAGTTATTTAAAATTAAATTGCTTCCTTCTGGTAGATACACTGATACAGTTTATGAATTTTAGGACAGTTCCGACAGTTTGTTGTACAAATTTTATTTTACACTCACACAATTTTAAATTGTGATAATTACATACTAAACTTAACTGTGAACACTATTAGTTTACATATAACACCTTCACGGATATGCAGCCTGGGAGATTTCTATGTTATGGCTCATCAGACTCATATCAACTTCTTTCAGTAAAGTCCCTTTAAAAGGGTTATCTAAAGACGTGATAAATAATCAGTAAGTACTAATCTTACTGAATATGTACTTACGTAGTGTGAGAACCACTCAAAAAGAAAATTTTTAATTTTATGTCTCTGTTTGCGTAATGCAAAATTCCATAAATGAAATAGGTGATCCAAGAGTGGTTCCACAGTTTAGGGCTTCAGTAAATCACGTGACCCAATTAAAGGGGTAATTAAGTATTACAAAATCTTAAGTTAATATTGAAATGCATCAAAAGAAGTTTTAGCAGGTCACTTTAAAAAAAAAAATTATTTTATAACAAAAAAAGAAAAAAACACGCACATATAGCCATTAGTAATCACAACCGACAAGTTTTCAAGTTTTTGGCATTTAAGCAATGGAATAAAAATTTTTTTCAGGTAAACGTTCTTATTACTAGGAGGAAAGATTTTGGTTTCTATCATTGTCACATCAGTGAACTTTAATTGAAGTAAACAAATTTTTTTCCCTTTCAGTTTTGGTAATTCCCGAAAAAATTGCTTAATGTTGATTATATTTATTCTAATTTAGGTTATAGATTTTTTTCCTCTGAAAAGAGTCCTATAATTATAAGTCCTGTAGTTAATAAGTTCTACCGTTGTAAACAATGATATATAGAGAGAAATTTTTATTTATAATATAAGATTACTGTAGAAGAAAATCATGTACAGATGTAGTATCTAAAACTAGTAAAACAAGCGTGTAATTAAGGTTTCTAACAAATTTTAGGCAAATACCTATTCAAACTCTGTTTTTATTTTTGTATAAAATTTGTATAATTTTTTTTCTTGTACCCTTCCTTTATAAATTTTTTTCACAAATGGAAGATACATAAATCATTTCAAAGTAAACATGAGGAGAAAATATAATACTTTGATTGTAAATATAGCAATCTAATTAGCATAAAAATGGGCGTATTGTTTGTTAAGCTTTTTTTTTAGTTATCGCAATAAAAATTGTATGCGTTTCTTTCCAACTAATATAAAATTAATTAAAAATCGTTTGTCGTGAATAACTACATTTTAAAATATTTATGACGTCATACGAAAACAGATAGATATATTTAACAATATATACCAAACGTACCTATTACAAAAAGGCTATTATTGCCATAAATCAAAAAAATTAAAGAAGATAAGAAAAGCTGAGCAAAACAGAGAAAGAAAATTTATTACGTGTATGTTATCCAGAATAAACAAATTTTATAATATAATGCTCATTGCTATTGCTCATATTCTACATGTTAAAAAATCTTATTACAGCACATTTTTTGAAAATTTTCTACTATAGTTCTACAATGGTTTTGTTTTGATCTAGGAAAGTTGTACATATGAAGTGCCTGCAGTGTCACATAAACGACAGTACATCAGTTGCTATTGGGCCTTTTTATCAGGGGCAGATAGCCTATATCTTAATATATCTCTTTCGATTATTCTTGATTATCTCGAAAACTATAGGAGATAGGAAAAAACACTTTACGAGACACAACACTTTACTTTTAAAGTACTTTCGATTGATGTATACAATTCCAGGGTCGGATCCACTGGAGAGGCGGTTCAGCAGATTGAAATATTAAAAATATATTTTTTTTATCATGCTGTATTCCTTGACTTTTGATGGGATTTGGTGCATCAATTAAGTGCATTAAGGCATAACTACTGAATTTTTTTGAAGTGGTCGCTCAATTGAAACCCTATAAAAATAACACTGGATCGGATATTATCCTTGTTATTATCCTTAATAACGAAAACTGGTACGATAATAAATAATATGTCTAATATTCTCGAGAGTGTTTGCCTTTATGTGGATTTGGAATTATTTTCCTATGTTGAGTAGTTACCAAGAAAAAAAATTTTGAAATTTTTTAATTTTTTTTAGTTACCTCCATAACTACTCATATCAGTTTTGGCCGTCAAAATTGTAGATATCAATTATTTACAGCCTCACCATACCGTTAATATAGTTATTAAAATAATTCGCTTCCGGGGCCGATTCACCTATACTCAGCCGGCTATACCCCTTACCAATTCGAATTTCGTTCTGATTTTTATCGTGTTTACCCACAGTGAAATGGCCAATGAAATATTTTGTACAATTTTTTTCGTTATAAAAATCGTTGTAAAAAAACTACAATATTCTATACACATTAGTTAAATTTACACAATTAGTTAGAGTTATTGAATAAAATTTTCATAACCTAAACTGGAAAGTATGTTCTTGTTTCCACTTCATTAATTAGAGATCGCGACATAAATTAGCGATCCTGCCAGGATAAAAAAGGATTAAAAGGATAAAGATTCCTCCGAAAGTCAGGACTACAAAAAATAATACTACGTTTCCAACTACAAGAATACAACAAGCAAATCGGGTTTCTACCAGCTAAGTGTCAGCCAGGTCAAAACGGTGTTCTAAGGACTACCAGCCTGTACGAAGTTTGTACAAGTCACGACGGTCAACAAACACTTAAAATAGGTCCTGATTACTCAACACCAAGCCCATCTAGTCCTCAATCTTTCCAACAGTGAGGATCTTCCCGTGTTAGAAAAAGTCGCTATGACTTCCTTGGCACAAATGATTACACCCTTTAACGGAAATCCTGCTGAACCCCATAATTTTCTCCAAAACGCCGAAAATGCACTAAATTCTCTTCTAAAGTATCCTCTAATGTAAAAAATAAATTAAATGCAAATAATATTAATAATTTATTTAATTTATAAATATTTATAAATATTTTTATTAATATAATTATAAAAAATTTATAAATAGATAGATAGATAGATAGATTTATTTGTTCTGACATTGCTATCATACAAAGTGAGAAATACATGCAACAGTTTTACAAAATAAGAATTAAAACTATAGATAAATTAATAAATACTAAGAACGAACATAATATTTTTTATAAATTAGATAAACAAAATTGTTTCTAACAACAATAACATGCCATTTTTATAAAGTTAATAAATTTGAAAATAAGAAATAACAGAAATCGTAAATAACAATAATAAACTTCAAAATAATAACAGAATAATAGTAACAAAATACTAACAAGTAAAATCAAATGAATAGATAAAAAATAAATAGCATTAAGTACCAACAATATAGTGACGCATAATTTCACAGAGCACAATTCGTCAATATTAAGTTAACAGAAGATAACAACATTGTTAACAATATAATATTTAAATTTTTTATTATTAATTAAATTAAAATTGAAAGATCTAAATATTAGTAGTAGGCGTTTGTCCTAAGTATCAGATACATATTGTGATGTGCCCTATTCATTTTGAATGAATGCTCTAATTTTGAGAGCTGTGGTGACGTAATTGTAAACATCATAGATACTACTGTTACTATTCAATTCCAATATTGATAGAATATTGCTCTTCGGTTCTCTGTCTAACTTGATATACTTTTTAAGAAATTGGTCTCGCACTGCGTTATATATTGGACATCTAAGAAAAAAATGCTCCCATGATTCTTCTTCAAGAATATTATAGATAGAGCAAATTTCTTCAGAATTAATTAATTAAGTAGCTGTTTCCTTCCCAAAAGACTTTGAGCTGTGTGGAGCTTCCTACTCGAATTTGACTTATGATTTTAATAATTTTGTGGGGAATATGCTTATGTATATAACTGGGCTGTATAGTGTGATTTAAATCTTTAAAATACACGTTATATGAGCTGTTAGATATTCTTTCCATGTCTCGGTTTCGGAGGTACTCTGCATATTTCTCTATTATGCTATCGATATGTTCTTTTATTTTTTGAGGGCTTTCTATTAAATTTTCGAACTTTATATTTATTATATCTAGCCAGTTACGGACTTGGGATACCCAGTTGTACCGTACATTATTACTTGGAGTGCTATCCAGTTCCTTAAGCTTCATGAAACAAATTTTTGGCATTCTTGAGTTAGGCATTTCAAGAATCCTTAAGAGCCATTTCAATACTTGTTTTAGTATGTAAACTGCGGTCGGTAATATACCAGTTTCTGCTCTTACGATGTAGTTGGGGGTGTTAACTGGCCAGTTGAAGAGTTGTTTAAAGAATTTCATTTGCACTTTTTCCACCAATTCTAGGTACATGAGACTCCAGTGCAGATCTCATAAGCATAATTACACGTAGGTATAACAATCGTATGGAAAAGTTTTGATTTGGTTTCCCATATATCTATTTTAGCTTTAGCACAAATTTCTTTAACACGACCAGCGGCCATCATCCCACGCTCTATTGCATCTTTGCTAGCTTGAAGAAATAAGCCTGATGAAGAGAATATAACTTCAAGATATTTGTATTTTGGCACCACTTGTATTTTAGAGCTTGAATAAATAAAGTTCCTCATTTTTTGGGTTCTGCCTTTATTTGAGAATCTTACTATTTTTGTTTTTTCTGTATTTATTGATATTTTATTATTTTTACTATATTGTTCTAGCAGATGTAGTTTTTTTTGACAGTTTCCTTGATTTTCGGCTAAGATAGCAATATCGTCTGCATAAAATAGCGCTAGTATTTCTTCGTATCCCCCTACACTTACTCCTTTTATGCCATGATTATACATGAATTCCAATATGTCGTTTATGTACAAGCAAAAAAGTAATGGCGATAAGCTGTCCCCTTGCATTACCCCTTTGGTTACGTTTATCGGTTTCGTTTGTTGGTTCTGTATTTCGATGGTCAAATTGGCGTTTTCATATATGGATTTTATAACTCGTATGAGTTTCCCACTAATACCGCTTGTATACAGTTTTTTCCAAAGAATGTCGTGATCTATCGAATCAAAAGCTTTTTGATAGTCTACAAATATTACATACAGATGTAATGATGTGTTTTCTCTGTTTCTAATATTTGATTGAACAATCTTAAAATATACCCAGTTGCTCGATTAGGTAGCATCTTCCATATTTCATTTGTTAAGCCATCTGGGCCGGGGGACTTAGCATTTTTTGTATTTTTTATGGTTACTTTTACCTTTTTAAAAGTAAAAGAGGTATCTAGGACCGGATGTCGCGCGTCCTGCAGCATCGTGTTTTCATCTTGGAGGGTTTTCGAGCCATATATTTTTTGGAAATATTGTTCCCAAACATTTATATCAATAGTATTTTCTATTAAAAATCTGTTGCTTAATAGTAATTTATACGTCTGCCACGAGGTTTTAGAATCTTTAACCGCTGGTAGATTACTTTTTATATTTTTTTGAAATTCTTTTTTTGTTTGTTTCAATATAGCTTTATATTCTTTTTTTTGATTTAGAAAATTCTCGACGTCTTGTGGTGTTGAATTATGTTTCTTAAATTGCCGATAGTAGTAATTCATTGTTATTCTAGCCGCTTTACAAATTTCATTGAACCATAGTTTATTTCTATGATTACTTTTTGGAATATAGATATGTTTTATTTGTTTAATATTGCTTACTTCTAAGATCTCTTCGAGCACCTCCAATAGAATTTGGAAATTTACGGTTGGACTGTTTGATCTTTCGTATTCCAAATTAGGGCATACCTCCAAAAAATTTTTTGCATTTTTGGTCTTTTCCGGATTCAAATCTAATACACATTTTTGAAATTCGCTCTGTTTACGTTGAATTTCTTTTTGTTCATTTGTGTTAATGTTTTTTCAGATGTAAAATACAAGCACTGTGATCTGAAACAAATAATTTTTCTGTTATGTTTACAGCTTCAACGTATGGGAAAGTTTCCGAATTGCATGCTATTAAGTCAATAGTACTAGATCCATTAGACTTTACAGATGTGTATTTTCCTGGTACATCTCCTGGGCATCTTCCATTCAGTGTTGCAAATCCTTGCAATTCTAAACTTTCTACAATTTCTCGGCCTTTTCTATCGATTTTTCTATCTGTGGATATTTTAATTGGATATAAATTAGTATTTTCAACCATTTCATCTTCCAAATTGTTTAAATCACCTATACGCCCGTTAAAATCCCCACCTAAAATAATTAAGCTTTTTCTATTAGATTCAACTAAGCTACTTAACGACAAATTAAATAGTTCCAATGTAGTATCGAAATCTCGAGAAGGAAGAAAGTAACAAATGCCCACAATTACGTCTAAATTTGTTTCAAATTTTCTCTTAACGAACAAAGATTGTGCAGAGCAGTCTATTATCACAGCGCTGAACTTTTTATGCACTAAAATTGCCAAACCCCCACTAGCTCTACCTATTTGAGATTTATTTTTTATAGCGTCACTTAAGTAAACTTTGTATTCTTTACTAAACCTATTAAAAGCTAAATTATTATTTTTATACCACAACCATGTCTCACAAAAGCACAATACATCATGTTGGCTTAAAAAGTTCAGTTGATTACTATTTAAAAGATTTAAGTTTGCATACCCTTGCATATTCCAAAATATGAGCCTTGACCCCGCCTTTTCTGTATACATATTTACCTGTTGCTTTGATTGCTATTGTTCACTCTTAACCCAAAACACTTTAGTTGACCTTAATTTGCATAACATAGCGAATTTCGAAAAATTGGGCACTGGCGAATCTCATCTAAGACCTGTATCCATTTAAAATAATTCAGCTTTCTAAGAGTGAAAAGATTTTCAAAATCAGTTGAGTAGTTAATTTTTGGCGCTTTTTCGCAAAAGGTGCTTGGCGCATATACCCATCTAAACTAGTTTAGCTTTCTAAAAGTAAAAAAATTTTCAAAATCGGCTAGGTAATTTATTTTTGGTATATTTGGGACCCAAGGCCCCGAACGGACTTTGTACAGCATAGTGCTATCCACCTAAAATAAGTTAGTTCTCTAGCAATGAGAAAATATTGAGAATCGGTTCGGTAGCTTATTTCTATCCTATATAATATAGGATATTTTATCTTTCTAACAGTAAAACTATTTTTAAAACCCGTTGTTTAGTTTTCTACGCCGCATTTGCATCCACAGGACAGTTGTGAATCTCAGATAACATACTGTACTTATCTAAAATAGTTTACCCCTGCAGTAGTGAAAAAATTTTCAAAATCGGACAGTTATTTTATTTTTGACACTTCTGGGTTCCATAGACTTTGACGGACCTTACATAACGTAATCTATAACTATCTAAAATAGTTTAGCTCTCTAACAGCGAAGAAATTTTCAAAATCGGTCGCTTATTTTATTTTTGACACTTCTAGCTCCAGTGGACCTTAGCGGACCTTGCATGAGGTAATCGATATCTTTGTAAAATAGTTTAGCTCTCTAACAGTGAAAAAATTTTCAAAATCAATCGGTTATTGTATTTTTGACACTTTTAGATCCAATGGACCCTAACGGACCTTACATAAGGTAATCTATATCTATCTAAAATAGTTTAGCTCTCTAACAGTGAAAAAATTTTCAAAATCGGTCGGTTAGTTTATTGCTGACAATTTTGGGTCCCATGGACCTTGGCGGACATTACATTACGTATTCTATATCTATCTAAAATAGCTTAGCTCTTTGACAGTGAAAAAATTTTCAAAATCGGTCGCTTATTTTGTTTTTGACACTTCTAGATCCAATGGACCTTAGTGGACCTTGCATGAGGTAATCTATAACTTTCTAAAATAGTTTAGCTCTCTAACAGTGAAAACATTTTCAAAATCGGTCGGTTAGTTTATTTTTAACACTTCTGGGTCCCATGGACCCTGGCGGACCTTACATTACGTAATCTATATCTATCAAAAATATCTAAAATAGCTTAGATCTTTGACAGTGAAAAAATTTTCAAAATCGATCTAGTTCTTTAATAGTATTTTACAATATAAGTTCGGTAAGTTGCTTTTACTGATCGAGAAAATGTTGTGAAAACGAGACCCGCAGGGTCGAGTTTTTGCAATTTTCGAGATCAGTAAATGCACTTAACGCATCGTGTATTGTATAATATTTTTTGCACGATCGATTTAAAATAATTAAAGATTAAAAATGTGTTAAATAAAAAATAAAATTCAGATAATATAGATGAAATTTATATTTCTATGTTATGACATAGAATAATGCCATGAATAAATATTATAAATATTCATAACAACTAATATGAATCTTTGTAGTGACAATTGACAACTATATTTGTAAATAAAAATTTAAGTGTCAATATTTCACTGGCGTGAATATTTTTTTTGAATTTTCTATTAAAAAAAATTGAGGAAAATAGTTTGTTAAACTATATTATTAGTGAGAATAATGAAATTGATAAAGCATTTTATTTTTGACTGCAAATTTATTCTCGTAAAATGAAAAGAAGATTATGAAAGCCACAGAAAATCTTAATGATTGAACGACCTTTTGAAATGTCAATAAAATAAGAAGACTGATGCCAACAATAATAATAATAATGTGCAAACTAGTGAAAATTTTCATATTATTAATGGATTTATTTTCCTAATTGTTCAAATTGTACTTTTAACTTCAATATAAATAAATAAATACAATCATTCTTGAGCTAATTTAACTTACCACACTCCTATTTACTTACCACGCATCTATTTCACTTACCGCACTGTTATTTTTTGGTTTCCATGGATATAAACAAACGTTCGGGAAATGTAACTTACCAGCATTGTCAACAGCCTCGGTAAATGCATGAAAATACACGATCGTGCAAAAAATTTTTTTCCTGGCATATAAACATTATTATTATGTTATCTTTCTATAATATTTAATAATATTATATCATGACATTACCTTCATTATCTTGTTCATTTAAAATTCAATAAAAAAATTAAAAAAATCTTCATTACACATGCTTAAAATATCTGGTTAATTTTAATTTAAAAAAATGAGACAGAGATATAGTATTTATAATACATAGATTTTGAATAACTACCGTTTATTTTACGTAAAAAAAATGAAATTTTTGTATATGTTATAAGCAACTGAGATAGAAATATAAATTACTTATTACAGTGACAAAGAGAGCAAAATAAGGCAAAAGAGAAAATTACGATTTTCTCGAAAACTACTTAACATAGAAAGAAAATAATAAGAACATTTTCTTCATAATTTTTTCTCTTATGATAGGATAGAATGATAAAAAATGGCCAGAAAACCTACTTCTGGGCATCCGACGTGTCTGGCTAACGAACTGAGCCAAGCCAATTCAGAATCCAGTCCGCACACAAAATTTCATAAGCGTTAGACGTTCCGTTCGAGAGTTATCGTGGGAAAACATAATATATATATATATATATATATATATATATATATATATATATATATATATATATATATATATATTATAGTACTAACTTAGACCTACACAATGGTTTTTAGTTCATTTCAATATCTGTAATATTTTACGAGATATAGAGGTTTAAAAATCATGACCTTAATACCTATTATCACAAATAACTTCTAAATTACGCAAGATACGAGGCTAAAACTAGCACGTAAGACTTCTTATCAGCTGCCCTTATAGTAGCCAAAGTGCAGTTGAAAATCTCGTCTGGGGGCCAACCGGCCATTCTTATTCCGGAATACCCTTTAGGGTTACTTAAAGTCGGATTTTGGAAAAGCAAATTTTTGGGCTTTATTTTATCAGGATAAGTTAACTAGAATTTTTTCTTCTTCAGAATCGCATATAATATATATATGTATATATATATATATATATATATATATATATATATATATATATATATATGTACATATATATATATATATATATGTATATATATATATATACATATATACATATATATATATATACATATATACATATATGTATATATACATATATACATATATGTATATATACATATATACATAACATATATACATATATATATATAATATATATATATATATATATATATATATATATATATATATATATATATATATATATATATATATATATATAATTATATACCAGAGATTTTCTTCAAAATATATAAATTTTTTCAAGGAAAAATTCGTCATGTGTCTATGTGCGAAATAAAAATACATCCATTTCTGCCCTTATAACTTACTAATCTTCTAGTTTCTCAGCACCGTAACAGAATATTTTCGAAGGTTCTAAGTAAACATTATGTTAGTGAAGAGAATTCTATAGGTAAAATAATTAAAAAAAAATTAAAGCTGTATCCTTTCCCTCTCAAACAATATAAACAGATTCATAATATAATAAAACTATACGCGAATTCACTGAACTTAGCATCCTTTAACATATATTTTAAGTTCAGCAAATTTTTGAAACTTATTTAAAAAATAATTGCTAAAATTTTCTTGTACCAACAAATGCTCGATTTTACTTTAATTAAATATTTAAGTTACAAGAAATATTATTTATCTTCGTTATGAAAACTTTAATGTGGAATTTTTTACAAAACAAATATTTTACGAAAGAATTTTCGCAATAGTGTAGATATATAGCTATATTTATTTTCTACGATAAACATATTATGGACTCGTAAATATTTTTTTTAATTACAAAAAATATCTTAATATTTAAAAATGGAATGTCGTCAAGATTATAATTTTATTAATTAAAATGCTATATCAAGATATTAAAAGAAAGCAAATTGAAAATACAAGTTTTATTTTAGAAAAACCGAAATCAATATCATAAAAATGCCACTTTATTACAAAAAATATGCACAACCTGTTTTGTACAACAAAATTTCATTTTAGTAAATTTATGAGAAAATTTGATCTTAACAAATGTATTACATTTTTGAAGAGATCACATTTTTTAATAAGGTTCTTCACGGTGTTTATCCTTCATATTGTAATATATACAAGGCACCATGGACCCAGAAGTTTTGTTCAATGTATATAATTACTATACTTAAGACTTATGCAAATTGCAAAGTTTCCAAAAACATTATCGAATAATTTAATGGCATATACCTCTCGTTTATTTACAATTCTTAAGTTCCAGTATACATTGGACTCTAATGAACCCATGACTGTAAGTTAGAACTTATGAAACTTTAACCCAGTTTTGCTTAGATAATCTTATTAAGAATTCAAGTTATATATAAAATGCGGTATGCCGGGTCAAGGGCGAAAAGTGGTCTCCAACGAGTACCAACAGTTCTAAGTTTGTAGATAAATGTTGATCATACCTAAGTGAAGAACTGTATCAACCAAAATTTAATTAGACTAAAGAAATTTAAAATGGCTTTCATTAATCATACTTAAGTCATTAATGACTTATTGGGAAAATCATACTTTTGAAATATCACCAGTAAAATTTTCCCGTATATTTTAAGTTGTGAATAATATTTACTTTTTACCGTATTTCCCTTCAATCGAAATTTTTGAAAATATGATTCTTCTGGAGGGGGGAGTCACTAAAAAATTACTTTTATTCTTATTAAATTAAAATTTTACGATGTCGAAAAAGGGAATATTTTCTTGGAAAAAGTGAATTTTAAATATTTATATCTTTCAACAGAATTCAACGAATATGCGAGATCAGTTCTAAAAAGCAGTTTTCTAAGATCTTATAGTGAATAAAATTCGATACAGCCAAAACTGATCGAAAACAGTTCTTTTTTTTTGACTAAGTGACTTTATAAAGACGAAGAAGTGAAACCAAGTCCCCCTTTTAATCTGTGAACTATAAACCAGTTTTATTACCTAATTCAGTCAAAACTTTAAATATTCATTTTTAGAAAATTAATTATTACAACTGAAATTAAAATTCCAAAATATTTTTAAATAATAAGAATACAAATTTTTTAATGAATAACGTCTTTGACTAAAGTTCCAACGGTTTGTTTTCAAAACTATATTTTGTGTTTATTTTCACATAATTAATAACATTTGAAAAAGCTACCGACAGCCTAATTTGCATATATTAGAAATTTTTATATTTATAGCAAATTAATAGTACTTTGTAAGTTAAATATTTTTTAGATTTGATGTCTGTATAAATAAATTCATAAAAAGATTAATAATTTATTTTAATAGACACCGAAAATATTTATAGAATGGCACGTCTGTTTAATATTGTTGTAAATCTTTATTGTATAATTTCTTAAAATAAAATAAATGAGACTTCTTGAATTGGATATAAATTTTTGTTTATTACAACTTATAACAACAATCAAGGTTATAAGTTTTATAACACTGGGAGAATAAGTTCTCTGTTCGTTGCGTTGAGCCTGGAATCTGAATTGTTTTAACGAACTTATCCATCCATATATTTACAAATAAACTAATGTTGAATGTGATAAGTGATAACCAGTATTTTAATAGATTGTATGTAATTTCGAAATTGTGTGTCTTGATGTTAGGTTCGCCAAGAAATTAATCAGACCAGTCTGTAACCAAGAAAATAGTTGAAAAATTTATTCTCGTCATATTTCAGGTCTTCAAAGAGTGTGATAATACATAATCCTATTTTTCATTTCCTCTGATTTATAGAATTAACTTTAATCACACTTGTTACTTGTATAATGTTGCAAATCAAATGATGATATTCAGTTTACAGCGTTTCAGTTAAAAGCGTGCAATGTGAAAGCAACAATATCACGGCAAAAAGTCGTACGGTTTTTTATCGTACGGCGAAAACCGTACAATGTGAAAGGAGCGTTACTCTTAATTTGCAACACTTACCGAGATTATATTCTTTATACATATACATTGTATATATTTCATAATATGAATGGTGGTAGCAGTCGTGAATGATTGAATAACGGCTTTTTTACCAAAATTTATTTTTTAATATAAAACGGTAAACACTCGGTAATTGTTCACGTACTTGTAATTGGTAAACCACAAGAACAAAGTAATAATTTAATAAATAATACTATTATACAAATAACGATCGTGTCCATATTAAAATAATATGATATTATTGGTATTGGGAAGGAGATAAGACCGTGATGTTAATTTATTTCAACGATTAAACATCAGGAATCAAAAAACAGTGTTGTTTGGGTGCGACCCGGGAGGTCCATTTCGTCACACGGAGTTTAAAAATCGGAAGTTGTAAAAGGAACTTCAACTCCATTTTACGAGCTTTTTAACAATTCCCGACAATTTCCAAATTTTCAACAAATTTAATTATTACATTGTATTCAAAGTCAGCGGGTTAAGGTGAGAGTGGATTTTAAATGCGTTTTAAGAACCACGATTCTGAATAAAAAAACGTCTGATACATACATATATATATATATATATATATATATATATATATATATATATATATATATATATATATATATATATATATCAGACATTTTTTTTCTACATATTTGTGTTCTACGGGTCCGAAAATGGATAGCGCCCCTACTCTCGCCTCTCACCGTTCTTGTCGTATAGACTGTATAAGTCTAATTTTTTCAAGGAAAAATCCGACTAAAAATATTCATTAGGTACTTAATTTTAAAAACATATTTTCTTTAATTAGTAATTTTTATAGTTTATCTAAGATTCTTTCTCTAAATCATATTCTAACTCTGAATTTTTGATCATATCATATCAGGTGTACCAGAAGTCAAATCTAAAATGCGAAATTTACGTTCAACTTATTATCAGGAAAGAAGAAAAATTGAAAAATCTATGAAATCCGGCAATGGCACCGAGGGAAAATTATAGAACACGTCGACATACTGTAATTTCGATGTTTACCGGAAAAAATAAACAATCTTATTCTATGAAAAATGAATTTTATTTTATATCCTGAAAAATTCTAAATAATAATCAAAACGAAATAATTAACGATAAAATGACAAGTGGTCATCCAACAAATAAAGTATACCAAGAAAATGATCCATAATCATTTGGTTACCAACTAAAATAAAAAAAATTCGCAGTTTTGTAAGATACTAAAATATGTACGCTGCCAATGGGGTGTGGCACACAGCTTTTCCATACTCGTAAAAGCACCTTGGTAATTTAATGCCCAATATATCTTTATGTAATTTAATATAGGTACATAAATTAATAAAAATAAATAAACAAAACGATTCATAAAAAATTGAGCAAAATGGGACTAGCAGTAAATAAGATATTTACATTTAATGGGATTTAGTGGTAGCGCCATGGATTCTATTACTCCGAATGCAATGAAATTTGTAGGGCACCATCTAGGAACCAAACTGCATAATTTCTAAAAATTTCATTACAAACAATCGAATAGTTCAGAAGTTATGTCACTTGGTGCAAACTAGTGACACACAGACGGACAGACACCAAACTAAAATTATTCAGGAAGCTCTAAAACGCAAAAAGTGTGTAAAAAAATTTATTTTGGAGGGGAAAAAATTTTTTATTTTTCAAAACTGATCAAAATGCTTCCGCTGCTTTAGTAGGTAGTCTCGGAAGCAATAAAACAATTAGGCAATTTGATTGCACACTAAAGTAATTAGAATTAATAAAATTATACTTTCTTAAAATTCCATTACAAACAATCGAATAGTTCAGAAGCTATGTCACTTGGTGCAAACTACTGACACACAGACGGACAGACACCAAACCAAAATTATTCAGGAAGCTCTAAAACGCAAAATCTGTGTAAAAAAATTTATTTGATTGCACACTAAAGTAATTAGAATTAATAAAATTATACTTTAAGTATATTTATTTATTATATTTTATTTAGGAAGTGGTTGTAATTAAATAAAATTTGTGTAATTTTATTAAAAACTTTATTAAATACTGTCGTTTTCATAATATGGAAAACCATTTTAACACGGAATACGTTTTAAAGATGATAAAATTGTAATAAAATCGGCTATTATTTTGAACTTTGAACAACCTTCACTAACGGCTTGTTTAACTAATTCATACGGTAATAATAAATGCTTTAATTTTAAACATTCCATAAAATGAACTTTACATTATTGATTCTTGATAAAAGAAAAGAAATTACTGGAAAAGAAATTAAGGTTATATAAGGATATGTTAAAAAAACATGTCTTAGAGACATATAATTAAAATACATACTGCAATCTTGATAAATGTTGTATTAAAATATTTTTTGGACAATTATTTTACTTTTTTTTTAAAAAAAAAAATCCTTCAATAATTTGACAAATGACATCTTTAATATGGTGTAATATTAAATATTACAACCGTAGTTGTAATTTAACAACCTGTTTATTAAATATTAAGTTGACTATTTGAGGCAAAACTAAAAATTATTTTGATAATTAATGTATTTAATTAATAAGTTTTGTTTTATTGTAACAGCTTAATGCGAACATACCATTACTAGTTATTTTGGGTGTTTTGAATGTAAATTGCACATTATCCGTATTTTTTGCGTTCGATTAAATAAACTTGACTACGGGTTTTGAAAATGAAAACTTAAAAATGCAATTTCTCAAAAATATGAAATAAAGTAATGAAAATTTCAGCATATATATATATATATATATATATATATATATATATATATATATATATATATATATATATATATATATATAAATTTATTCCTAAAATGTGTATCTAATCGAAAAAAAGTTTATACAAAAAATATTCAAAATAGAGGGCGCCATTCACAAAAAATTGTTCGAGGCTTCTAGGACCTTTCAAATGGTAACATATTATGTTGAGATCTTTTTAAAATTAGTTTAATATTTCAAATTACCAGTTATGCTAAATATATATATATATATATATATATATATATATATATATATATATATATATATATATATATATATATATATATATATATATATATATATATATATATATATATATATATATATATATATATAAATATTAGTGATATCGAGTCGAGATGCAGTTAGTCGATTAATCGACTAAATTTTTTGACATTTTTTGAGAATTTTTTGACGAGTTCATGAATAGGGTAACCTATATGTAACTCTTTCCAAAACAATGTTTTGAATTTAATTACTTTTATTTTTAATTTCTTTTATTGAAAAAAAAATTACATATTACAATGTATTATTCACATAAAAGTAATAAATCATACAAAAGAATAATTTTTAGTTTTCATTTTTTCGAGTCTAATAAATAATGCAGAAAAACTGTTAAATTATTCGTTTTTAGTCATTTAAAAAAATATTAATCATTTTACTCATTTAGTTGAAGGTAAAATAGTCGATTAAAAATGTAAACAAAATTAATCGACTAAACCGATTAATCGATTAATTATCCGACATCACTAATATATATATATATATATATCTTCCGGCGGATACTTTGGGAAACACTATATTTTTTTGGTTGGATATCGTGCGCCAATATTCTAGCATCACCATATGACTTAAGGAAATAATTTCTTTCAAAACTTTCTAAAAAAAAAGGAATTTTCAACATAACGTATAAAATGGGGATTTTCAATGTAATGTTTCATTTAAGGACATGTCCACATATTATACGTTATAACAAATGTCCTCATAATATGCGGTAGAATGTTATTATGTTTATATATGCAACGTATACTTTGAGAACAAAGGAGTCATACGCTATAGAGTATAGATATTTTGGGTGCAAAGAAGGTTGGAGTGTTGATATAATGTTGAGATTGAGGACATTTTTTAAAGTATATTGTATAGTTCGGGAACTATAAAAACCATATAACTAAATACGTTATAATACAAATTACCAATATTGTTAACCTAGTAAACACAGTAGGAAACCAGCAAGGCACCAGGGTAGTTCGTGTGACGTTTTGACGGTTATAGAATTTGACCATCGAGCGCTTATCAACTGACATATCTGTATCGATTTACCGCTGGGATACGCTATAAAACTATTGATTAATCGACAATAGTATTCAAATTCAGACAATAAGTTCATATTAAAATTGTAACTATGATGTTCAGACCGATGTACGATTCAAATCGCTAGCTACATTGTTATTAATTTTAATAATATGAAATTATCGAGATATTAATGATGAAATAAGTAGAACCGATTCCTTATGCTAATAACGGGATATATATTCAATGATAGTTTAACGACAGTTCTAATACCCTTTGGTGATTTAATGCAGGGTTGCTAACACGAAATTTCAGAAAATCCGGAGATGTACCGTCAAGTGGAGTTACTTTGGCCCAAAATATAACATTTTCGAAATTTCCTTGTGATATATTTTATACAAAAGGCAGCATATTATTTTTAAAAAATTTTAAAAAAATATTTGCATAATTCTGGTGCTGTGGCTACCATTTTTTTTAATTTTGAAAGTATGCATATATTTTTTTTTATATTTTTAAAAATGTGGCCAAAGTTACCCAGGGGTTGGAGTTATTTTAGCCACTTGTTATTTTAATTGTTTAAAATCCATAGTAAAGGTATTTTAAGGCAAAGTTACCTTTCCTTATGATAAGTTATGATATAAGGCACAGTTAATAGACCAAATCATATAGAAAAAAATATTATTTAACAAACGGAAGTAAAATATTTATTTAAAATCTATCGTATAAATTTTATATACATTTATCAGTCCGAAAATTTGAATCAAACTAAAAGTTGCTGTGATACTTCACCAAATTAAATAGACTTAGTTATAACGAAGAAAAAATATCCAGTTCAGGAACTTTGAAATATCCTCTGTAATTTAAGAGTTTTGGTGGATTCATTTTGGAAAGAATATTTTCCCATTTGTAGATAAGTTTGTCCTTTTTTTAAGGCTAAATTCAGCACTTATTTTTTCCATGCAGTCAACAGTTGGTCTTTCTTCACCTTCATCAGGCATCTTGTAAATCAACCCAAAACAGTATTTTTTTTCATAAGAGAGAATGATAGTAGCCTTCTTTTAAGCGTTTTTTTTTTTCGCCAACTTTTCATATGTAATTTTTGGGAATACCTATTTGATTCCGTGCCATTTGAATCTCAGTTAAAACTTGAAAGTAAAATAATGATATTAGTAAACAATTTGAATAGTTTATTAATTTATTTTACAATAATAGCACAGAAAAAACACAGTTTATAAGATTGGCCAAAGTTACCCCATTCAGGCTCAATTTTCTTATCTTGCAACATTTTAAAAAAAAAAAAAAACAACGAAATATACCATTTTGAAACTTTAGTTAATGTTTAACAACTGTTTATAGATCCTATTAACGTACTTACCATTTTATAAAAGCGAATCCAATCAGTTGCACTGATAAAACTTTCACAGTTAAAATTATGAATACACATAACCATCAAACTAAAACAGCCAGTGATACAGAGCTATGAATGTTAATAATAATAATGTTAGTAATACTCTAATTTTTGTAACATTTTACCCTACATATTGCGCAAGAAAAGATACGAATATTTATAATGGTGACTAAAATTCCTGGTGGACGACATAGAGATATATGTATATTAGAGAGTTTGGGGACACCATGAGATTCGCAATGTTTAGCTCTAGCAATTACGGAACATAATTTTGGACCACCCTATATATATATATATATATATATATATATATATATATATATATATATATATATATATATATATATATATATATATATATACATACATATATATATATACATACATATATATATACATATATATATATATATATATATATATATATATATATATATATATATATATATATATATATATATATATGGGCACTTATACTAAAAAGGGGAAGAAAATGGACTTAATTCGGCCCGATATTTTTTTCATGCATAAGCTTTGGCAAGTAGTTTTATTTCAAGTTGATGACATTTTTTACACTATTTCAAAGTGGCCAGTCAAAAAATTATAAATTATAAATTTTATAGCCATTACAAAAAAAGAAACATCCAGGAAAGTGAAAAAATGAGTAAAGAAACTAAAATTAACACAAGAGAATTTTTTATATTCATTTTTATTATTAAGAACAATTCATTAAACAATTAAACAATTTATTAATTTTTATTATTAAACAATTTTTATTATTTTTATTATTAAATTTTTAATTATTAAACAATTTATTATTTATATAATATATATTATATATTATATTAGTAGTATATATATATTAGTAGTTATATAGTGTATATATGTACCTATTAAAAAAAAAAAAATTTTAAAAAAATTTTAAAAATATAACTAAATAAATAAAATAAGAAAAAATTGCGAAATATTATTTATTAAAAAATATTCGAAGTCATTTACGACAGTTTAATACATATCATATATTATATTAGTAGTATATGTATCAGTAGTTATATTAATTATATAGTATATATGTATTATACAGAAAAAAAATGGCAATTTATTTTTTATTAAAGTCATTTATTATAGTCAACGGAGTCATTTATTATAGTATTCTAATGACATTTACCTAATTTATTTACATTATTTAAGTTTAATCCCGTTTTTGGAGCTGCCACGAGACTGAGACCAGGAGACTGAGAATTCTTCAACATTCTTTAAAAATCGGCTAAATAACGTTTTATAAAAAAAAAAAGGTCCGCTATTCCAATACAACACATTTACAACTCATACAACTGAAAAATTTTTTATGTCTACGTATTTTTCACGAAAATGGTGACCAGGATACTGAGAAATTGACTGGACCGAGTACGATCTCACTTACAATGTTAACTGAATTAATCGATACAACCTCAAATTAAGTAAAACACGTACTTTATTTTATTTATTATATTTCAGTTAATTACTATGACAAACGATGATTTAATCAGAATATAAATTTTTTATATTTTTTAAGTGTTTTGGTTTGATAGGAGAATGATGCAAAGTTCGGGAGACAAAATTCAATAGAATATTTCTTAAAGAAAATATAAAAAAATTCAAAAATTATTTATGCAGTAAAAAAGCACAAATATTATAGATTACTATTGCAATGTAAATTTTTTTTATACATTCAGAAAAAATAATTATTTAGTCTGCTATGTTTTACTTTGTAGAGGAGACATACCAGGAGACTGAGAATTTTACATTTTAAGTGCCATTTTTTATAAAAAATATATTTTGAAACCGGATTATTTTGAGTGACCAGTTAGATGTAGTAATGGTTTACAGTTTCCATCTAGAAAAAATGTATTAATTATAATATGTATAATATTAATATACAAAATGAGTTGTGCCGTCCAAAATTCCCTTGTTTGTAGAACTACCCATATATATATATATATATATATATATATATATATATATATATATATATATATATATATATATATATATATATATATATATATGTATATAAATATATATATATATATACATATATATATATATACTGATATATATATATATATATATATGTATATAAATATATACATATACATATATATATATATATATATATATATATATATATGACATTTTTTTTTTCAGAATCGTGTTCTACGAATCCGAAAACGGATAGCGTTCCTAGTCTCGCCTCGTCCCGTTCTTATCCTATAGGCCGTATAAGTCTAATTTTTCAGTTGAAAAATTCGACTAAAAACAAATAATTGCTGAGCCGGAAGAACTGGATGAGGAAACTTTCGGACTTATGTATGATCCTGCGATACCGTACTAAACCACTAAACCAATGTAATCAATTTCTGTGAATATAATCCATTTTAATGCAAAAATACGCTGCCAGTGGGGAATGACACGCAGCTTCCTCGTACTCGTAACAGACTTTTATACAATCTTTAAAGTGATTTTATACTTAAGCTGTTTCTTGTCTTAAATTTTGTGTCTCACCATATTATTAAAGTGTTGTTTGAGACAAGAAATACACTAAGATATAAAATTTCCAAGTTATCCATCCAATATATATCCAGAAATTTTATTTTCATCATACAATTCATGAAACTTGGTTGCACCTCAAGGTATTTATTATACCCGTACCAATAGTTTCAAAATCATTTCTATTTTAGGTGCGCCAAGGCCAGGGCTGGATTTAGAGGGGATCAGAGGGGGCACGTGCGCATCGAATTTTTCGCTGCAAAAAGGAAGTGATGAGCCAGAAAAAGGTTAACACTTTCCATTTTTACTCGGCCAAAAACCCAATTTGAGTGCAAGAATAAATAGTGTTTTTTTTTTTTTGCTCATCACTTGCTTTTTGTCGGGGAGAATTTAAAAATATCCATGGGCCTAAATTTTTAATTTGGCATTTTTACCGCGAAGGGCTCCAACAGCAAAGTTTGCCTCCCTCAGTAATCACTATAGGTCCGGCCCTCACCAAGGCCTTGAGAGACTATTTTAACCTTACTTTCATCTGTTTCAAATTCTTCACCTTTTTAACTTAGGCCCGATTTGGTAACACTGATGAATAATTTTAACCACTTTTTATTGATTTAAATTTGATATTTTGAAATTTTATACAATAGTTTATTGTACAATAAGTGGGAAAAGAGGCTTATTTCTCACGAATATGAGTTTGTTGCGCGAGCCCGCAGGGCGAGTGCAACAATTCGTATGAGTGAGAAATAAGCTTTTCCCACGTATTTTACACTATACTTTTTCTACGAGCACATTTTTTTTTCGTAAAATTTAACATAAATAATTAAAATAAAATTTAAATAAGTAGTAAAAATTTTTTTAATTTATAATGTCATTTAAGATGTTCAAATTTTTGCCAAAGCATACATTGAAATTATGGAAACAATAATAAATAATCAACATACATATGTATAGTTTTAGTATTATTTCTATATATTGTATATTAAACTGACGGACCAGCCTACTTTTTTATTATATTAAGGCGTGCGAAATAATTTCTCACTGTATTCCCGTACAGTGTGGGCAATTGTTAATTTTTACATATAGTTAGCCGTGCACAAAATGTTACTTTTAATAGTAGGAGTAGAAAAAATTAGTTCTTTATAGTGTATCGCTTCGCTCGCCCTGCGACTGTAAAGTTGCTGTATTCATATTTTAATAGTTTATCTAATTTTCATATCATTGGAACCTTTTTGTGGATACTCATATTGCTAATTTTAGGAACACTTTAATTTCCGATTCTTTTTGAGGAAAATATTTCTGAAATCACAGAAAGTTCTGATCTCTGACAACGTTTCAGAGTGTCAATAATATTTGACCAAATTTTGGTTAAAATTCGTTCAATCGTTTATTTTGAGCGTTTTTGGGTTCCCAACTCCTTATTTTATGTTTGTATATACACAGTAACTATGAGTACTCTCCATAGCCACCAAATACTCTAAAAATTTGAGCAAAATAGGACTAGTATCAAGTAAAATATCAATATTTAATGGGATTTCTCGGTAACGTCGTGGTTACTATTCCTTCGATTGCGATGAAATTCGTAGGGAATCACCTAGCAATCAAGCCGCATAATTTCTAACCATTTCATCAAAAACAATCTAATAATTCAGAAATTATGGCATTAACAAGTAAACGTCCCAAGGCCGGACCTATCGATTTTGATGAAATTTAGATATGTTGTAGAACACTAAGAAATAGGCGTCACGTATTTTTCTTTATCGGCGGAAAAACGGTTTGAAGAGGTGAAATCGCCCTCCAAAAATTGGGGTAAAAATTTAATTTTTTAAATACATTTCTCGAAAACGGTAAGAGATAGAGCAAAAGTTTAAATTGGCGATATTGCTCTTTTTTAAAGAGCTATCTATTGGTATGCAATTTGTTCAAATTGTGTCAACAGGGGTTGCTGGGGGTTAAAATTTAGGGGTTAATTTTGCAAAAAGGGGGTGAAAATTAAACAATATAAAAATTTTGTTTACAGATTTGAAATCTACGTGAAAAAGTCTAATTGACCTGTTTTTGCTTAATATCTTAATATTAAGTCTAGGGGTAGTTAACTAGGGGGTGACTGTGTCGAATAGTCGTACTACTTGGGTAGTTTAAGAAGTTTTTCTTCATGGAAAATAGTTTAAGACATTTAGAATAACGTAGAAATGATTTACGACGTAGAAATGAAATACGACAGTCCAAATTCAGAACCACTTGTTGTGACATTATTACCCGCTGTCAGTGTGTTAATATTAAAAATGAGTGTATGTTAACTAATATGTAATTTAAGAGGGTGACTCCAATGTTGCTCAAACGGAATTTTGAAATCGAAAATTTCGTTTCTACGTTATTCTAAATGTCTTAAACTATTTTCCATGAAGAAAAACTTCTTAAACTACCCAAGTAGTACGACTATTCGACACAGTCACCCCCTAGTTAATTACCCCTAGACTTAATATTAGGACATTGAACAAAAACAAGTCAATTAGATTTTTTGACGTAGATTTCAAATCTGTAAACAAAATTTTTATATTGTTTAATTTTCACCCACTTCTTGCAAAATTAACCCCTAAATTTTAACCCCCAGCCACCCCTGTTGACACAATTTGAACAAATTGCATACCAATAGATAGCTCTTTAAAAAAGAGCAATATCGCCAATTTAAACTTTTGCTCTACCTTTTACCGTTTTCGAGAAATGTATTTAAAAAATTAAATTTTTACCCCAATTTTTGGAGGGCGATTTCACCTCTTCAAACCGTTTTTCCGCCGATAAAGAAAAATACGTGACGCCTATTTCTTAGTGTTCTACAACATATCTAAATTTCATCAAAATCGATAGGTCCGGCCTTGGGACGTTTACTTGTTAGTGTGATATGGCTATAGACAGTCACGAAACCAAAATTGTTCAGGAAGCTCTAAAACGTAAAATGCACGTAAAAATTTTCATCCTGGAGGGAAAATTATTATATTTCAAAAGCAATCACAATGCTTCCGCTGTACTTTAGTAGTCTCAAATGAAAATGTAATGGAAGTACTGGAAAGAATGTAATGGAATTTAAAAAAATTTTGAAACGTATTTTACTTAAAACTACGTTTTTAAATCGGCGCCCAGGCTGCAGCCCATAGCTTTCTATTAATTATAATATATAAGGGCGGATTGAAAGCGTAACTATTTTTTCTGCGCAACTATTTTTCTAAACCTAAAAAAATTCACCCCATTTTATAGACGAAATATGATCGAATTATCGATTTTTTTTTCAGAAACTTACAAAATTTCATTTTTTTCTGAACCAATGTAATTTTAGATTTAGGAACTCAGAAAATTGGTTAATATAGAAAAATCAGAAAAATATTTATAATTAAGTAATCTTTTAGATTATTTGTTGTACATCTGTCTTATTTTATTGGTTAGTCTGTCTTGTTTTAAATTACAAATAAACATTAATTCTATATAAACTTAATTCATTATTTCTGATAATGTAAAAGTAGCTTTCCAATTAAGATTGTATGTTGTACATCTGTCTCATTTTCCTGTTTGGCTTGTCTTGTTTTAAATTACCAATAAACATTAATTCTACAAACTCAATAATTTTCCACATAAACTAAATGCATTGTTTCTAATAATATAAAAGTAGCATTCCAATTAAATTAGAAATCATTAACTAAATTTTAACTCTACTAGTTAATTATTAATTTTTCTTGATTGTAAATTGTATCTTATTTAGATCAAACCGATTCTGGAAGGTAGCCTTTCCTAAAAAACAAACAAAATTGTAATTAATATAGGCTTACATTTATGTAAATTATTTCTAGAAATATTTCTTTTTTAAATTTTTTTTTTACTTTTAAAATTGTTAAAAAATGTTGTTATTGTTATATTGTAGAAGTATATTCTTGAAAATGGCGCCAACTGTACCGAAATATATTGAACAACAAAATAAATTTCTCTTATGGAATTTGTTGGAAAATTTTAATTTAATTTTTACACAAATCCAGTTGGTATGTCAGGTATTTCAAATCATATGAAATTTTAACCCGCTCGCGAGAAAAGGGGTGGACTGTAAAGGTGACGAAAGGTTGGATATGATCAGACAATTTTGGCCGCTTAAATTACTTAAATATACGAAAGTACAAATTACTTACGTTTTGTTGCGTACTGATGTTCCTTGAAATATTGCACTTCGGGTTTAAGGATAACTTGAGGAAAAAAAAGGAAAGGTGTAATGTGCACTAAACACTCATAACACAATTTATAATAAAGTTAATATTTAACGAAACATTTGATTTGTGAACAATACCACTTAACTAATATTTAACTAAATATTTGAATTTATTCCAAAATGGATATTAAACTAAAACGTAAACCATATCATAATTTAAATGATATCATAAAATATAAATTGTCGCAAGGGCGAACAATGAGTACAGTACTACTGCGTGTAGCATGTATGCATTATGAGTATCAAAATTCTATTATATAGACTTGCAGGAACAAAAACAAACTTTTATAAAATCAAATGATTAATTACCGACTGGTGACACCTGCATTCACCCAGTCGAACCAAAATTCGAATCCAATAAAGTGGCGTCACCAAACCCCCAGCCTTAAAAGGGTACTTTTAACGCTCAAACTAACAATAAACTATAAAGGCAAATTAAACTTAAATAATAGGATAATTCTCACTGCCAAAAAACAAAACAAAAAGAGAAATTCTAAATATTAAATGAAAACTAACAAGTGACCCTGCTCACTCAGTAGTTTACTGAGTAGGTAAAGGACAAAGACGAACCACTGGTCGTTTGTAAGAGCCTGAAGTTGTTCGAACAGTGGCAACACGAATAACACCATCCACTCCCGGATGAACCTCTTCTATAATGCCTAATGGCCAATTAAGAGGGGGTGTATTTTCCTTTATAAGAACGACTATTGTACCCGGGGTGATGGGATTGGAATCCGTGTTCCATTTTTGACGAATTTGCAGACTAGTTAAGTATTCGGTACTCCACCGTTTCCAATAGTTTTGTACTAAATTATCTAAAAGATTTTTCCGAACTAATAAATTGGTTGAACCATCTGATGTATCCAACGCGGGGAAAAAACTAGGAGGAGATAAATTAAGAAAGTGTGCTGGAGTAAGTGCGGTGGGTTCTGATGGGTCAGAACTTAAACTATAAAGAGGCCTAGAATTTAAAAGTGTCTCTATTTGGGCTAAAAGTGTACTAAACTCTTCGTAAGTCAATAGCTGCGTGCCTATGACACGAAATAGATGAGTTTTAACACACTTTACATTACTCTCCCACAAGTCACCCATGTGGGGACTGTTTGGCGGATTCATTCTAAATTCTATTTTATTACGAAATAACTCTAATTTTAAAGCTTCTTGATAATTCGATGATTGAATAAAACTGTATATTTCATTCAATTGTGATCTACAACCAATGAAGGTCGTTCCTCTGTCACTATATAAATACATTACTTGACCTCGACGAGCTATAAAACGTTTAAGTGCGGCGAGAAAAATTGACGTTGATAAGTCCGACGCCATCTCCAAATGCAGCGCTTTCGTAACAAGACAAACGAATAGGCATATATATGCCTTTCGACTTCGAATACCCCTTTTTCGACCCATAGTAATCGAAAAAGGTCCTGCATCCAAAAAGTATCCAAAAATGTTTACGAATAAGCGCTAATAACAGATTGGGTCCTGTATGTAAATTCGTATTATGATAATGCGTGATTAATAACGATACAAAGGGATCCCGTTTTGGCGAAAGAATAGGATGCTGTACTTTAAACCCTAGTGGTGCTTTGTTTAGGCGACCACCAACTCGAATAATGCCATTATCGATAAAGGGTCTTAATTTTCTCAGAGGAGCACTACAATTTTTTCCGATTTTTAAAGCTTTTAAATCTTCTGCAAAATGTACCGAGTGTACAGTTTTGCACAGGTAATGTTCTGCCACTTTTAAATCAGTACTACTAATATCTAATTCGTTTGGTAACATTTTCAAAAATCGTAACACATAGACTGTGGAACGAAGTAATTTTAACCACGACGAAAATTTATTAATTAAATGATAAAGAGGAGGTGGCTCTTTATTAACTACAACTAAGGAAACTGATTTCTCTTCTAATTGTAAGTGCGATATATTATAATTTTCTGAATTTCCAAAAGACCACAATTGTGGCTCTTGAAGTAACCAATCCGGTCCGGTTAACCAGTTTGTATTTTTTATAAATGACGAAGGCGTCATACCACGGGAAACACAATCAGCGGGATCAGTGGCGCACCCAGAATTTTTCCTTGGGAGGGGCTTGATTAAGTTAGTGGCACAAATAACACGTTCATTTAACAAATTAATAGTGTTTAACACGTTCATTGCCGACCACGCGATATCGCGTGATGCGACTACTTTATGGCTAGTCACGCGATATCGCGTGACAAATATAAGTATTTATTTAACGTTAAATATTTGGCCACCTCACAAAGTCTACATTTTTAGCTTGGCAATGAACGTGTTTATAGCAGGCCAAAAAATTTTTAATGCTGAACTAAATATACTGTTCGTGAATTTTTTTAGCATACCATTTGTATTATTTGACGTTCAAATGGTTTATGAGCTGGCTATCTACACATTAAATGCTGAACATATTTACCTATTTATGACCATATTGCTGCTCAATTAGTCTTTTTTGCTGATTGATTTCTATATTTATTTTACTGCTCAATTTAACCTAAATTATTTCTAAATAATTTACACTTTATTTGTACTGAGTAACTTTATTGATAATTTTGCAATAGTGTTTTTGGTAATTGACTATAATATAAAGAAATCTCTTATTTTAATAAATTTAAAAAAAAATATGTATACTTTTACGCCTGGAGGGGGCTTTAGCCCCCTTAGCTCCCCCCGTGAGTGCGCCACTGAGCGGGATTGTTGTCTCCATTTACGAAAAACCAATGTTTTGCGGGTAAATCCGTTTGAATTTTAGTGATACGATTTCCTACGAAGGTTTTCCACCGATGTGATTCCGAATGAATCCAATTTAAAGTTACTGTGGAATCCGAAAAGGCATAGATACTGTCAACAGTGCATCGATCATTAAAAATATTTAACACAAAACGCATTATTTTTGCTAACAAAACCGCAGCCATCAATTCTAGACGCGGTATCGAAATGATTTTTAATGGAGATACTTTGGATTTCGAACAAACGAAACTAATATTCACTGAATTATTGGGACACATTGTCCGCAAGTAAATCACTATACCATAACCTTTTCTGGTAGGTATCTGCGAAACCTACCAGTGTACAAGGTGTACCGGAATTAAATAGAAAAAGATGTCGCGGAATTTGGAAGTTGAGTAAATCTTTTAATTCATTTTTAAAATTGAACCATAATTTTTTAATTTTAATGGGAGGTTCCTCGTCCCATTGCAAACTCAATTTCCACAATTCTTTGATCAATACTTTAATATGCAAGGTTATTGGTGATAAAAAACCCAAAGGGTCGAAAATTCTAGCTCCTGTTGACAGAATAATTCGCTTTGAACATTCAGTATACGAGGGTATATTTAAACTGAATGAAAATTTATCACTGACAGGGTTCCACTGTAATCCCAAAACCTTTAAATATTCGGTATCATCAAAAACTATATTTCGAATAAGTCGGATATTTTCAGGTATTTGAGCCAATAATTCCGATGAATTAGTGGACCATTTGGTCAATTTAAAGCCCCCAGCCATGAATAAACCCAGCAACTTTGTGTGAAGTGAACTAGCTGTTTCTAAGTTTTCGACGCTCGTACAAAAATCGTCGATGTAAGTATCGCGCAATACGAATTGAGCTGCTAACGGATACGATTTTGATTCGTCAGCTACTAGTTGTTTAACTACTCGCAAGGCCAAATAAGGACTTGGTTTTACGCCAAACGAAACAGTGTTCAACTCATACGTATTTATTGAATCCTTTGGAGAAAATCTCCAAAAGATTTTTTGAAACCACCTATGTGCGGGAATTAAATTGACCTGTCGATTCATTTGTTTAATATCCGCTGTAATTGCAATGGGGAACAGGTCACCACCTGTAATCCTCATCACTTTGGGTAGCGGTCAAAACGAAAAAGAAAATTATTCTTCAATCCAAAAAAGAAAAATCAAAATTGGTTTTCTTCAAAACCCCATTTGATTTTCTAGTTTCTTACCATCCGCTGAAGCTGTGTGCTGTGCGTCACAACGTGTTTTTTTTTTTCAAGCGTCAACTTTGACACTACCTGCGTATAAAATGCGTCACCAGGAAAATTTTTTTGATATTTAAAGATGCCTGATAATGTGTAAAATGTGTTTCCAGGTCGATTGCATATATAAGGTTTCTTTAGAGAAAATTACTGAAAATGGGTCTTTTCTTAGTTTCTAATCCTGAATAATTCCTGAACTTTGTAAATTTTAAAAACTGATTAGTGACCTTTAACTGGAGAAAATTTCAAATATATATCATAGAAGCATATAGGTATTTGTACCAAAATATTTGTTTTTGGTTATTTTGAACAAAAAATTGTCATTATAATTTTGTTGAATGTAAAAAGAAAAATATACCATTGTGCCATATTTGATAATGTGCACAGGGACCTTCTTTTAATGAACATTCTATTCGATAATGTTTTTGTAGGCGTATTTGCTTGGAGATGAACTCTCCCCCAAGCGTTATTTATCGAAAAATATACACATATCGTGGACACATCAGTATACAATATTATTGTAAGTATACGATACAGTCCAACATTAAAATATACAAATATTTCTATGAATTTTTTAAATTTAATTTTGTTGGAATGTTGTGATAAACAAAATCAGTCATACATTCCTTGCAAGACCCAGGTTAAGAATGGTAATGTGTATACTTTAGCAAAATCAATACCTACCAAGATATTAAGTATGTTTATTATACAAGACCAATACCAAGACTGAAGTGAACAAGCAACAAAACCAGTAAAAAAGCAAGGCTCTTACTAAAGTACAGCAAAACTTAGAGCTTTAATGGATACTGTTATTAAAGTTTTTGTGAAAATCACCAATATGACTAATTAATTAATAATTTATTAAATGATAATGAATTTTTGAGAAAGAAAACCACCAGTTTATTGTTAAGGATTAGTTTTATTTAAGTCACAACGTAACTAGTTTCGTATAATTTCGTATAACTTAAGAATAAACGTGTTTTTCTTCTTTTTTTTTAATAACGCGTTTTTATTTAGTCTTACGACCTTAACGTAGTCCGAAGATGGTCGTAAGACTGAAAACGCGTTAAGTATAATATTATTCTGTATAGTGATATTAACGAAGCAATTAAGACTTTAAATATTTTCAATAAATATTTAAGATGAAATTTCACAAAGTAAATCTCTCAGCAGTGAATTATTTAAACAAGTGGTTCATCGTAATAATTACTAGTAAATATTTAATTAATATTGAAATTTATTATTTGTTATTTAATAAATACAATATTATTTATTTATTTATTATTACAGTCGACTGTCGTTAATTCGAAACTCGAGGGACTCTTAAAATATTACGAATTATAGAGAGGTTCAAATTATCGCAGGTAAAAACTTTTTAAGCATTTGCGATTAATGAACTTGAATTTTTCTCAAAATGTACTTACAATTTTTCTGTCTCTTTCTCTCTGCAAGTTTGAATTGTCGGGTGTTTGACGCCGATGAGTTCGAATTAACGTGTCGTTTTGTTACGTAGCAATGATTTTTTCGTTCGAATTACGAACCGTATAAAAATGTATTGTTTTAGTTCTAAATATAAAGAGATTTTGTAGGGAACTCGCGATACGTTTGAATTATAGAGAGTTTTGAATTATCGCAGGTTTGAATTGACGAGAGTCTACTGTATTTAATAGTACCTCCAGAGTACAGGTAATATTTGGCAAAATTTTTACACTTATTGTAGTTATACTTTTTAAAAAGTACCATTTTAAAATTAAATATATATTATGAATACTATGTAAAAATCATGAATATATTTTCATCCGAACAATTTTTTTCCATGTTATTAAAATTTATTACTTCTCTAAAACAAACGGTATAAATTTCACTCAATAACTGAATTTCCCTAGTATTTTTGTACTACACCATTTGTATTTGTTACAACACCACTTGTAGACACTGAAAGAGATCTTTTTCTAACATCGGTTGTAAGGACTGAAAGTTAGATTGATAGTTAGACAAATCTGGTTTTGGGAGTTCCGGGATTATAGAAATTGTGTTTAAAAAACCAAACTTGTATACATTTCGCACAACATGTATTCTGATATTTCTACGTAGAAATGTTGCTTTTGGTAGCCGCTCTAATTACAGTGTATACTTCGATATCTGTAAATTGATTGTGTTGCACTTCAGAGTACCTTGAATGTGTTTTTGAAATAGATATTAGGCGGCTACGCCGTTCAAAAATAACGGCACTCAAAACTATTTCCACATAATCGCGTTGTATGTTCGACGAAATGATCGTAATCTTGCCGTTTTTGGCAAAATCTCACTGTCCGTATAGATTAATTTATTAGTTATACATTGTTAACCCTTTATGGGCCATGAATATTTCTAACAATTGTACAAGTCTGATTTTTAGTACATAGCTTAGAAATATCGTAAATATTGAAATTCTGTCATGTACTTACCAGGGAAATGCGTGGAAATTAGTTTTTCCTTTCGTATCCATATGGCTACATTGGCCTTTGTCGGTAAATGTTGTTTTATGTAAAATGTTGCCATATGGCTACACTGGCCTTTGAATAAAACAAACGTTTCAACAAAAAAATAATATTTTTCTACTTCTGCAAGACAGTTTTATTCATTTACAAGTAGAAATAATATTATAATTTATTACTGATGAAATGAAATAAAATATTTCTTTGTTTTGGTGAGCCGAAGCCGTGTATCACATTTTACACATTTTAATCTCGTGAATAATTTTTTACAATGTTATTATCGATTTTTGTTGGTCTAAACTACCCAACGATGTATAAAGTTATCTTTTCGTGACAATAAGCTGGATTACGAACGTTTGTGATTCTTATTTAAATAAGGTTCTTCAAAATCTGATTCTAACGCCAGCATTTCTGTGTCCCCATTATCTGACTCGAATAATCTGATGCATCGGATACATCTAGTTGTAAAATAGCCACATCACACAGTTTAACATAAAATTTACTGTAGCGGTATAGCTGCACGTCCCATATTCCAAAAATGAAAAAATGTTATTAAAGGCCAGTGTATCCACATGGCTACGAATTGTTCATAATGGTTATATTTAAAAAAAAAAGCCGTGAGCAGCGGGGCCCCATCACGGTAGTCGAATTTTCCCCTTCATCTTCGGTATTGAATGTCTACAAGCGAAATGTGATTGAAAGTCTACAACCGAATTGTCATTTTGTTGGTTTCAAAACTGGTGATGAGTGTTCGGCTGATCGAGGCTTTAAAAAAAGGTTTTAAGTATTTAAGGGCTGTATCTCAGTAAATTTCAATTTTGGGCCGAAAACAGGTAGCAGAAAAAAAGCCAACACAATTCGTACGAGGACATTCCTGCCCATGTTTATCCGCTAATTGCCTTTATGTTTTAGTTTTAAATATTAAAAAAGGACCTTAAATAGTAAACTGGAAGGCCTTTATACAGATATTTTTTCTTTCCAAAAAAATTCAAAATTTCTATTTTATAAATACTAAAAATCCAAAATTCCTAATTTATAAATAAAGAGTGACTTTAATAACATTTTTAAATTACTTAATATGTATGTATTTCATTTGTCATAAAAGTAAGTTCACTTTTTTTTAAATTTTTTAAAATTACTATTCGCCTACTTGTATTTAGAATAAACATAATGCTTTTAAAACACATTTAACAATAGCATTCAATTCCGATGTAAAAATGGGAGAAGTGGGGGGAAAAGTGATGCGGACTCCCTACAAGGTACTAGCTGGATACTAACTGAATACACGTACAAAATTTCAGCCCTCTAGGTTTCCTTATGGAGTCTCTAGACGTGTTAGAAAACAAGCAAAAAAATTAAGGAAATATTGGCGTAAAAATCGTGGGGGTAAGGGTTAAAAGTTGAAACCTCCAAAAAACAGTGTCTGGCTATTAGCTTAACCTGTACACCAAATTTCAGCCCTCTAGGTTTATTTGGGGAGATTTTGACCCGAACGAAACTGTTAAAAAACAAGAAAAATCATGTTCTTTTGGGTATAAAAATGGTGGGGGTAGGGGTTAAAAGTCGAGACCCCCAAAAGGTACCCCCTTGATACTAACTCAATCCGAATGCAAAATTTCAGCCCTCTAGGTTTATTCGGGTGACCTGTGCGAGTGGTACAAACTTCGAAAACGTCGAAAATGCATGAAATTGTAGCTTAAAAATGAGGTGGGTGGAGGTAAAATATTAAAACCTCCAAAAAGCACAACCTAGGTACGAACTTTATCAACACACCAAATTTCAACCCTCTACGTTAATTCTGGGGGGCTGGGGGCCTGTCAGATCCAGCGAAAATCGTTTTTCCCCCCTCTATTCCCACCATATCATCCTAGGAAGCTGAATTTTGGATATGTTGTAGATAATTGACCGAAACATTATTTAAAACCGGTTTGGAAAAGTTTTATTACTTTTCCGCCCCCCACCAGCCCCTTAAATATCGGGTCAGAAAAAAAATTTGCCCAAAATTTGACCCCACTTTGATAGTATGAGGTGCCTCGAAAATGAGCCCCATTTACCAAATTTCATCTCTTAACTTCCATAGGGGGGCCCTACACAAATTAAAAGGTGGCTGGAAAATATATATATATATATATATATATATATATATATATATATATATATATATATATATATATATATATATATATATATATCAGACATTTTTTTTTCTACATATTCGTGTTCTACGGGTCCGAAAACGGATAGCGCCCCTACTCTCGCCTCTCGCAGCTCTTATCGTATAGACTGTATAAGTCTAATTTTTCGGAGAAAATTCGACTAATTACTTATCTAAGCCAGTGTATCCAATCGGCAACAGTAAATATTTAGTAAATTTATAAAGGTTTCTAGACACAAATAAAATAAAATAATGGTAGCATATTAAAATTAAATATATAATTAAATTAGTAACATACATCAAAAAAATTTTTAAAATGTACTAATCACCAAAAAATCTAATTATTTTAAACACTTTGAACAACCAACCAAACAAGCAACATCCATGACAGTTTTAATGTATATTTTTGTTTAGTAGTGAACAGCACTGTTCAACAAGATATTAAATAAGAACCATTTTATGTCTGTATGCTAGTTTAAATGTATAATTCTTAATAATACAAGACAAAATGGCAATTAAAGTTCACATAGCCATTTGGCTACCGTGGCCCATCAAGGGTTAAATAGGTTATTGTTTATATTTTGTATGAAGTTAGTTTATTTTGTTTGTGACTGTATACATTTTTACCCTCAACGTATAACGTACTCCATTGTAATAAAAACAGTTGTTTTATATATTAACAACAAATAGGATAAACTACAAATTTATCTGAACTTGAACAATTCCGTTATACTCGTAGTTATGATAAGTATAAAGATTGTTCCGACCGTGGTGCGTGGTTTCACCATTACCGACATCATATAAACATCGAATAGCACCACATACATATTCGAGTGTGTATGTGTTTCTATGTTAAATTCACGTTTTTCTCATTCAAACAAGATCGAAAAAATATATAACAGAATGAATATGTGAAATAAAACAGGTGGACAGTGTTATACATAACGGTTGTGATAGCAAAAGAATTATTGCAAATCATGCCTTATCGGAATGAGGATTGTTATTTTAAATGACATCTTCTTCTTTATTCGTGGACTTGGTTGAATTATTAATGGTTAAGACTGATTTCAAAATCCAAGTTGTCCAATAATGTTCGCGAATGGACTTTTGCTCAGAATCACCCATAGTCGCAAAATCAATTTTGTATTTTCACCCGGCTCCGAATAGGGAAATTTGTTTCCACTCATACATAAATCCAGGGTCGAAAATGAAGAAATTTGGAGATGAGAAGCGGTGGTCAACCTGTTTCCTGGTAACACAAAATCGATGATTGAACACCAATTTTATTAACTTCCCATTAGCGTGATGTCCGTGTGTGCGTCGTTTGTTCGTTCGTTCGTTCGTGAATTTTTTTTCGTCTCGCATATTTCGAGAACAAATGATGATATCGACTCCGGATTAATTTTATATTAGATGCGTAATTAAAAAATGAAGACCGAATAAAGTTTCCAGAAAATTCGAATTCGTGTTTTGTTTTTTATAATAAAAATAAATGGTGATATCATTTGTTTGAGGAGGGATGCAGTCCCCCACGGGATACAAGGGGCTAAGCCCTCCAGTGGGGTGCAAAGGGCTAAGGCCCTGTCAGGGGTTCGGGGGGAGGAGTCCCTGAAATGAAAAAAAAATTATTTATATACAGTAGTCTCTAGTCTTTAAGGGCATCCAATGGGAGGTTGATAGTGTGGGTAGACCTGTCCCCCCAAATTTTTATTAATATAAGTATGTCATGCTTACATAAATCAGATACTCCAAATGCCAGAGAATACCTCGCTTTAATATAACAAATCTACTAACGTACTAAATGGTTTTTGAAACTGAACTCTACAATTTTTTTTCTCTTATGTGTAAGATATACCTATTTATAATATCATTAATAAGTAGTTTCGAGAATTAACGGTTCATTAATTATTCATTTTTAAACCATTTTTTTTTTTTTGTAGCTTTTATTTTGCTCTTGTTAACATTTTACCACGCTCGTATATTATATATTCAATAATCTGTCATATTTTATTTGAATTATGATAACAAATAAATCATAAATTATGCTTTCTATATTTTCGAGTCCACATGTGTTGTATCTTTCACATTATATAACACTAAAATTCTAAACGAAGAATTGTAGAATAATAGCGTAATAAGAAATAATAACATAAATGTACTTAATCTCGGATCAGAAATAAACCAAAAATTCACTGAAATACAAGCAAGAAAATTCAACAACAATCCAGGAATATAATTTTTTTTCATCTAGGGCTGGGCTTACCATTAGGCCCTGGTCTAGGGATGCACAATGCCAGAGAATGCATACTAAAAAATACTTGTATAAAAAATAAATATATGATGGGTTAAGAAAAGTTTTCATTTAGCTTTCTTTTACACAGTCTATTAAAGTACAAAATTATTGCTAATATTAAAGTCGCCTGTAGTTTTGAATAGTTTTCATAGTTTGATCAGGTACAGTACGTTCTTTTTCAGTAAACTTGTAACTAATTTTCCAAATCCTTTGATACTCACATATTTGACGGAAATTTCAATATTAAATTTTAATATCGATTAAATTTTAAAAAGTATTACATTTATTATATGTTGGGCTCAATCCACTTAATATACCCAAAATATGAAATTTGATTTTCAAATTATTTTCATAAGCGATGTTATTACGTGATGAATTTAAAATTATCCTAATGAAAATTATCTTTTTAAGGAGATTGGCCGTTCCAACCGCCTCCCTCTCTAACGGAATGAAGAAGGGGGAGGGGGGAAGGAACACTTCTGCCTAGGAACGTCCAAATTTTAAGCTCGGTCTTGTTTCCCTTGTACTCCCAGTTATGAAAGCTTGAAAAAATTTGAAATAAGCTTTCTTGTCAAGATTTAAGTACACACACGGCCAGTGCCCGTGCGTTTACGTCGACCCGAGCAAAAAGAAAATACCGCTGTCGCAGCATCCTGTATAACATAGCGAATTTCCGTTTATAAAAATTCGTTTTTTTCGGAAACTAGTTTACCTAGAATGATGGTTTAAAAACCTTTTTTATGTAATTTTTCTTCCTCTTTCTAATGGTGTAAAAAAATGTCCGAAAAACTTTTGAATAAGTGGAAATTTTGGCAAAAAACTAATTTTTTTCAAGAATAAAAACCATGTTCCGGGCATCGGACGTGCCTGGCTAACGAACTCACCCAACGGTTTGGGATTTCCAACATTTTCACCAAATTTCGTAAACCTAAGACATTTTATTCTCGTGCGGACACATATATACAATATATATATATATACAATATATATATATATATATATATATATATATACATATATATATATATACATATATATATATACATATATATGTACATATATATATACATATATATATATATATATATATATATATATATATATATATATATAAATTTTAGTGAATATTATTTTCGGTTTAAACTCCGCCCGGTGAAAGAAAAATTCCGAAAATTATTTTTTTGCTCGTCTTTCGGCCCGGGGAAAGCGGCGACCTTTGTTCTCGTTAATTTCTCAAAATTCCGCCCTTAAAATTCGCCGCGCCGAGAAAATTCCCTGATTGCCCCCCCCCCCCCCTAGAATGCGCTCTGACACGGTACGATATGACGCAATATTGTTTTTAAAAGTTTCCAATTTTTGAAAAGTTAATGATTTGTGCTGCTCTAAATTTGCAGTATTGACCTGCATTTTCTAAAAAAACAAAAATAAAATAACTAGTATTTCTATCTGTGCAATCAAATGAAAGTCAAGACATTTATATTGTATTAGCATTTACTCGCGGCTTTGCTCGCATGGCAGTAGAAGGCTAAGCGAGTTTGAGCATACACGACGTCATCAGAAGTATGGGCACATCTTGATCCAAGGGGTGCCCATACTTTGAGACGGCACTGTACTACATCATTAAGTACAGTACCGCGTCAAAAGTGTGGGCATATCTTGAATCAAGGTGTGCTCAACTTTTGATGACGTAGTGTGTGCTCAAACCCGGTCCTCCCTTCCACTCGTGGCTTTTAGTCGAATTTTTCTTTGAAAAAATTAGACTTATACAGCCTATACGACAAGAACGGTGAGAGGCGAGAGTAGGAGCGCTAGCCGTTTTCGGACCCGTAGAACACGATTCTGTAGAAAAAAATGTCTGACATATATATATATATATATATATATATATATATATATATATATATATATATATATATATATATATATATATATATATGTATATATATATATATATATATATATATATATATATATATATATATATATATATATATTCCCGCTACTTTTTAATATGTGTAGGGCCCCCCTATGGAAGTTAAAAGCTCAAATTTGGTAAATGGGGCTCATTCCGATGCACAACAATACTATCAAACTGGGGTCAAATTTTGGATCTGAACCAACCTTTAAGGGGGTGGTGGGGGGCGGTAAAACAATAAAACTTTCCCAAACGGGTTGGAAATTATCTACAACATATCCAAAAATCAGCTTCCTAGGATGACTTGGAGGGAGTAGAGGGGGAAAAAAGGATTTTGGATGGATCTAACACGCCCACAGCCCCCCAGAATTAACGTAGAGTGTTGAAATTTGGTGTGTTGATAAAATTCGTACCTAGGTTGTGATTTTTGGGGGTTTTAATATTTTACCCCCGCCCCCTTCATTTTTAAGCTACATTTTCATGCTTTTTCGACGTTTTCGAAGTTTGTACCACTCGCAAGGTCACCCAAATAAACCTAGAGGGCTGAAATTTTGTATTCGGATTGAGTCAGTATCAAGAGGGTGCCTTTTGGGGGTCTCAGCTTTTAACCCCTACCCCCACCATTTTTATACCAAAAAGAACATGATTTTTCTTGTTTTTTAACAGTTTCGTTCGGGTCAAAATCTCCCCAAATGAACCTAGAGGGCTGAATTTTGTGTACAGTTTAAGCTAATAGCCAGACACTGCTTTTTGGAGGTTTCAACTTTTAACCCTTATCCCCAGGATTTTTACGCCAATATTTCCTTAATTTTTTGCTTGTTTTCTAACACGTCTAGAGACTATCTAAGAAAACCTAGAGGGCTGAAATTTTGTACGTGTATTCAGTTAGTGTCCAGCTAGTATCTTTTAGGGAGTCCACATTACTTTTCCCCCCACTTCTCCCATTTTTACATCGGAATTCAATCCTATTGTTAAATTTGTTTTAAATACATTACTTTTATTCTAAATACAAGCAGATGAATATTAATTTAAAAAAAATTTAAAAATACCCCTGTCGCAGCATCTGCATAACATAGCGAATTTCCAATTATAAAAGTTACTTTTTTTCGAAAACCCGCTTACCTAGAATAATGGTTCAAAATGTATTTTCTGTGATTTTCTTGGTTCTTTACCACAATGTAAAAAAAATTGGAAAAACTTTTAAATTTTGGCAAATTGTTTGCAAAAAAACTCATTTTTTTGAGGTTTTTGGAATTGGACGTGTCTGACTGGAGAACTCATACAAAATTTTTGGATTTCCAACGTTTTATTGTTTTATTATATTTGCATCCCAAACTAGTATCTATCCTATAAATATAACAAGTTTCATCCAAAATGAATTTCTCGGAAATATAGGCACTTAAATTTTCGAAATTTCTAAATTAATTTCTCCAGAAATTTTGTATTATGGTAAATTTAATTTAATAAATGGCAAGTATATAAGTATAGTAATTATAAAGCATTCGCATAGAACAATAGTTTTAAGTATACATGCACATAAGCAAAATAATTTTTGAATTTTCCTGAAGGAAGGAAATATTTTCCCGTAATAAAAAGTATCCAAAATGTTGACGCAGGTAATAAGTTATTACTACACCAGATTTCATAAAAATCCGTTCAATAGTTTTCGCGTAATATGTGCACATGCTCAAAAAGTTTTTTTATTTTCCTGTGGGAATGAGCCACTTTCCCGAAATAAAAAGTATCTGAGATGCTGACTCAGGTAATAAGTTATCACCACACCAAATTGCATCAAAATCCGTTCAATAGTTTTTGCGTACTGTATGCACATGCTCAACATGGTTTTTCCATTTTCCCGTGGGAATGAGACCTTTTCTCGAAGTAGAAAGTAGAAAGTATCTTAGATGTTGGTCCGGGTAATAGGTTGTCAGCACACCAAATTTCATTAAAATCCATCCAGTAGTTTTTGTTTGATGCGTGAACAGACGAACAGACAGACAGACAGACAGACAGACAAAAATTTTAAAAATCGCTGTTTTGATATCTACATCGATAACTATTTACAGTATCTACACAATTTTTAAAAAAATATTCCCTATACAGAAACGGTCTCGTTACATTTGTATTATATCTATAGATTACCTATTAATGGCCCTTTATATAAAATATTAATTTTTTTTTCAAAATAAATCGCCCCCTTTTCTAGGAAATATATATTTTTTAAATTTTTATAAAATTTCTTATGAAAATGAGCTTCTTAGACAATTTTATTTTCAAGAAAATGTATTAAAACATGAACATTTAAATGTTGGCAATTTCTGTATTGTGGCGCTATCAGTTGTTCGCGTTAGTTAACTACTTTATTTAAAAGTTCGAATAAAATTCCAGTCATTTTAATTTTTAATTGTTCAGGAACTTCAGTATCATAGAAGCAAGCAAAATAATATTACAATTTATTTATGTAGATACATATCTGATGGAAAGTTAAGAAAAGAAAATGTTTTTTTGGAAGTTCGTGTTTAAGGTAAAATCGAAAAAACTTGGAAAATTTAATTAGTAATTAATTTTTTTAAAATATTTTTAGGTTTGGTTGTAAATGAATCTACTGTTGATCTTTTAATATGATACTGAACTATTCATTATTTAAAATGAAAAATTGTGTACTTATTAGATGATGAAAATAAAAAATTAGTAGTTTGAAAAACCGGAACAAATCGAAGTCAAAAGTCTGTCGGGACACCGGAGCTAGAACCGTGACAAATCCGGGAAAACCAAGACGTATGGACACTCTACACGGATTGTGAATGTTATAAACTTTAAGTTTTGATTTTTAAGCATATTATGAGTGAAATTGAAAATTAACAACGTGTGAAATTTGACATTTTAGTTAAAGTGCATATAAAATATAATACCTCCATGTTTTTATAAAAATGCAAATATAAATAAATGTTTTCTGTTTTTTTTTTTTTTTATTTTAATTGTTATTAATTATTTAGCTTTTTTAATAATTTAGAATTTTTCTGTCAAATGAATAAATTCTGAAAATATGAATTTATAACGTAATTTCAGTAAAAGTGAAAATGAAATTTTTCACCCACACTTTTGTAGTGCCAATGTACAACATCACTGGATCCCAATTTTCAAATGGATAGATAATTTCAAACAATCATCCGCTAGTTAATTATCGCTAGATTTGATGCTAGAAAATTGAGAAAAAACAGGTCATATAGATTTTTTTTTATTTAGATTTTATTTGTAATGATTGAATTACAAAATTCAAAAGGATGTTAAAAAATGTGTGTATTCACTATGAGCTTTGGCCTGTAGTAAATCCAGCTGCTCAAAATCGGTTCCAATATATCAGTTGGTCAGGACGGCATTTGTACATAATTTTAATATTTTCTTTAAGAAATAGTATTTTTTTTTTAAATACTTGTTTGATTTTTTCAAGGCGAGTCTTTTTACGATGTGTGTTTACCAAATTCTACAAAATAATTAAAAAAAAAAACATTGTAACCCTACTATTTTAAAATTTTCAAAAAAATATCATGAAAATTACCTCATATATGCTTTTTCTGAGTTAATTATTGAAAAATATTCTATTTTCCGAGATTTTTAAGGTAAAACGAGCAGATGTATGGTTTTTGTTAAACAAATTTCAGATCTTTAATACATTTTTGCCTTAAAAAAATAAATATTTAATATTTTCAAAAATGTATGATACAACTTGTCAAAATTTAAAATTATTTGTTTTGTTGTCAACAGAAAAAAAAAAACTGAATGTGCAAATTTATTTACCACTAAAATGATGGGTTTATACATATAATTATAACGTAGTATTGTCATTTGTATAGAAAATTACGTAAAAATATTATTGTTTGAATATGATTTAACGTAATTTTTATGCGATTGTAGCAAGCTCTTATTAATTTTAGGAAGGTGTAAACATCATCTAAATTCTGATCATATCACATAAAAAACTGCGCCGTGATTTTTTATCTAAAAAAAAATGGAATAGAGATACATTATAAAAACATTTAACTGACAAAGAAAAAGAATATAGCCGAATCGTTAAATTGGATTAAAAAAATCATGACACGCTACTTAAAAAGCGGTTTTTTTCGAATTTAGCTCGTAAAAAATGAGACAGAAAAAAAAAGAATGCGAGTGCGAGTGAAATGGAGAACGACATATTTCCTAGTTTTTCTCGAAAAGTAAGTAATTTAGAGCAACGGTATAAAAACATTTTTTATGCATTTTACCTTTTACATTTTAGGGCTTGGTGTAAAAAAAAATTTGAAAAATTGCTTAATTCTGGCAAAAAACTCATTTTGTTGGCAAAAAACGCCCGGAAAACCTACTTCTGGGCATCCGACGTGTCTGGCTAACGAACTCATCCAACGATTTGGAAAATCGAATTCGCACACAAAATTTCATAAGCATTAAACGTTTCGTTCGAGAGTTATCGCGCGGATACATACATATATATATATATATATATATATATATATATATATATATATATATATATATATATATATATATATATATATATATAAATTTTAGTGAATATCATTTTCGTATTCTAGGGACCTCAAAACATATTTCTGATATGGTCCCGGGCTTAGGTCGCACATGACACCTGGCGTAAAAGCTGAATTTCCAGTTTTGGTAATTCGCTAAAAGTGAACTTACTTTTATAACAAATGAAATACATACATATTAACTTATTTAAAAATGTTATTAAAGTCACTGTTTATTTATAAATTAGGAATTCTGGATTTTTATTATTTATAAAATAGAAATTTTGGATTTTTTTGGAAAGAAAAAATATCTTCATAAAGGCCTTCCAGTTTACTATGTAAGTTCCTTTTTTTTATTAAAGTTAATTATGTATATAATAAAAATTAGAAATAAATAAAAGTTTAAAAAATATTAACTACGTTTTTTTTATTAGAAACACAAAATTACAAAGACAACGTATTTATTATATCATCGTTTTTTTTTTTTATTAGATTGTATTTTCAGATACCTCGTTTGTAGTACTTTTCTAAAAATAATTTTTTTTTTCAATGTAACTAAATCAAATATCAATCACAAATATGCGTATAAGAGTAAAAATGTAAGATGAAATTTAAGTGTAGTGGCATTTCAAACGCGCGCTCCTAAAATTTTGTTTTCTTCCGGACCGAGAGATGGCATGTAAATAGTGGTTTAGCACCGTTGTACAGAGATAGTTATCTTTAGTGTATTTGATCTGTGTGTAAAACGCTAAAACGTGTTTCACGTGTTTTAGGCTGTATACACAATCAATGAAATAAGATTTAAGATTTATGATTTAAAATTTAAGATTTAAGAAATAATGTTTAAGATTTAAGGAGTATGCCATCTAGTGATGTTGAATGGAACTTTAACGTAACTGGTCATAGATATAAATATGTAGGTATTTTTTTACGTCAAAATTCGTGATTTTTTTCACTTAGTGACAAAATAGTCATCACGAACGTTACTTTTTCATGAATTCTGATGTACAAAAATACCAAAATACATTTACTTATCAGCAGTTAAGTTAACAGTTTCATTCAACGTCAATAGATGGCATACTCCTTAAATCTTAAATCTTATTTCTTAAATCTTAAATTTTAAATCTTAAATGTTATTTCTTAAATCTTAAATCTTATTTCATTGATTGTGTATACAGCCTTATACGTCCTCCTTTGTTTTGTTGAAATGGCCGAAACGGACGAACTATGACGAAACGAATAGGTATAAAATGAGCGAAAAAACGGACACTGAGAGCCATCTTACGGTTGGGGAGAAAGTACAATGATGTGTAATATGGCCCTATTTTTGATAGGATTCTATATGTATATAATTTTTTCTATGAATTATGTGGGCTTGTCGGTAAGTATGTAATTATCACAAATACGTAAAGATGGCTCTGTGTGTATTAAAATAAGTTATTAGACAAAGATAACAATTTTTAGAAGCTGTCCCATTATTAATAATTTTAAGAAAAAACAGCGAAAGAGTTTCAACTGGTTTTCCTCATTTTGATCCTAGGAACTCAAAGTCCTTGATTTACAGTTTGTACTTGATACGTATTTTTTATGTCACCGAAGGATGACATATTAATCTCGTTGCGTGATTATAGTGGGGAACCATATAATATAATAATTATAGAGTTGTACATGCATATATTGAATAAACGCAAGAGGACTGTATTCTCACTGTACTTAAAAAACAAACCAAAAAATCATAAATTAACACTTTCACTGAGGTGACATTACTTAGTGCGTGTCAAAAACACGCACTTGACGAATTTTTTAATATTTAAAAAAAAAACACAAAGGCAATTGGCGGATAAGCATGGGTGGGAAGGCCCTCGAGCGAATTGGGTTGGCTTTTTCCCTGCTAACTGCTATTGGCACAAAATTGAAATTTACTGAGATTCAGCCCTTAAAAACTTAAAACCCGTTTTTAAAGCGCCGATCAACCGGACACTCATCATCAGTTTTGAAACCACCAAAATGACAAATCGCTTGTGGAATTACATTTCGCTAGTAGACATTTAATACCGAAGATGAAAGGAAAAATTCGACTTCCGGGATGGGGCCCAGCTGCTTACGGCGTTTTTTTTAAATTATGACATCTAATTAAAACGTATACAGAAGAATCAGTTTCAAAATTACCAGCGTACTAACACCATATAAATTTCCCCATTTCTAGTTGTAAAAATGGCAGACTTCCATATAAATTTTCATCCCCTGTTTCACTTCCTTAAGAGATGAATTTCTAACAACACAGAAACATATTATTTTTGTTTCCAAACCAGTAACCCAATACCAGTTTCCATATTTCTAACAAAAAAATTACAGATTTCTATGCAAATTTTCATCCCCTATTTTACCCCTGTAAAGGGCCCGTTTCTATGCCCAGCAGTTTGGGCTGTGCCTTGATCGATCAGTCAGTCAATCAATCAGTTTTAATATAGCGAATTTCCAGAATGGAATTCAGCTATTACAGCCACTGTCATGACGCAACTTGAACCCCAGACTATGGCAGAAATTTGTTTTGAGGTGCCTAGAAACCGAAAATAATATTCACTAAAATTTATATATATATATATATATATATATATATATATATATATATATATATATATATATATATATATATATATATTATATATATATATATATATTATATATATATATATATATATATATATATATATATATATATATATATATATATATATATATATATATATAAGGTACCTAAGGCAATTAAGGCCCACCTAAGCAAAATATGCCTATTATTTATATATCTTATAAAATATCAAAAATATAGTATTTAATTATAAAAATTTACTTATTTTTTGATAAAAATTCCTAGAAAAATTAATAAATTTGTAATTATACAAGTCAAAAATTTGATTCTAAAAAGTGTCTGCAATTGGGCCTTATTTCCGACTGGTGTAGAAAATAAGGCCCACCTATTACAACTGCCTGAAATAGTACATTTATTATTTTTTTTAAATTAATTGGGGGATTTTAATTACTTTAAGAATAACTTGAACTTGAAAATACTTTAAGAATAACTTGAACTTATATATCAAAATATTTTGTTATTTTTACACGTTCAAAAAAGTTTCGAAAATCCTTGAATCCCGCTTGACTGCGTGACTGTTATTGAAAACAATAATAACAAAAATTACCTAAGTCATTATTTTTAATTTTTAATATTTTTATCATATTTTTCGAATAAGTCAAGTACTAGGTGTTTGAATATATTAAGTCGAAATAAATAAATATTAAATCTAAGAGTTCTTCTTAGAATTCCGAATCTCCTTGCAACCTCTCTTTGATTGCCATGTCGAGTGACATAGCTTAAGGCTGATGCCAGTGCTTACTCAGACCACAACGCTCTCTTCTTTTTATCAGCCATACTTCCAAACACTAAGGAATAAAAATAAAAATTTGACCAAACCAACTAAAACTGATCTGGCATCATTAAGCAAATGCAACAAATAAATCAAAATTAAATGTACTTAGTTTTTTATCCTTTTTCCTTTTTGTTATTTTTATATTAGAGTAACTATAGTAATTTAAGGTTGTGCGTCTAATTTTGCTTCATTTGTTAATGACTTCAGACCTGTTTTAATTAATTTGACTTTGTAGTGTTTGATTTTAATTGTGTTGGTAATAAAGCCCAAACAAAATTTGTATGGGCCTTATTATCAACATGTCAATATTTATGCTTATATACATTTTATATAAATACTTTAGAAATAAACTAAATTAATTGATGTAAAGCTTAAAGAATATTAATTTTTTTCAATTTTGATAACAATTTGAAAGAAACATACCTTTAAAAAATCATTAATATAACACTCACAATGTGCACAATTTTTATATCAACGAACGAAAATGTAACCTCTAAATTTGTTTGTTAAAATATGACATGAGTTTGTTACTCTGAGTAGCTCAACTTTTGTATCTGGTTTTGAAATGATTGAAAGTTCATTTTAAACTTGTTGATAAGTTAGAGAACTTTTTTTGGTAAGAAATATAGGTAATGGGCCTTATTACCCGCTGGGCCTTAAATGCCTTAGGCACCTTATATATATATATATATATATATATATATATATATATATATATATATATATATATATATATATATATATATGTATATATGTGTGTGTGTGTGTGTGTATATGTATATATGTATATATGTATCCGCACGATAACTCTCGGGCGAAATATCCTAGGTTTACGAAATTTGGTGAAAATGTTGGAAATCCCAAACCGGACGGCTTTCTTGTAATATCCACTTTCATTACTGAAAACATAGAAAAAGTAAATTTTCGGATAATCGCAATTCAAGTTAAGATACACTGTGAGATGAGGTGGGTAAGGTATCGAGTTATATTTTCTAGTGAATAAGGTATGCTATTCAATTATATTTTAGTTGTAATTTCTTATTTAAAACTAAATTAAGTATAAATTCAGAGAAATAATGTTTTTTTGGGAAAAATTCAATTTTTTGCTGTTTAAGGGTAGCAAAATCCCTTAATTAATTTTTGATGAATTTTTATTTGTTAATTAAAACTTTTTCCTTTAGCTTTTAATTCTTTTTTGTTTTTCTACCTCTTAGCTTTTGCAAATAAAATTAAACATATTTTACTACAACAAAAAATCGATAAATATGATTGAAATATGATGCAATTAACGGGTTGCAAATTTATCTACCGTAAAAATAAAAATTTTCCATTGTGTGTTTAATGCTTAAATTATAATCATGTCAAATAAATGTTTCATCTAATAGAAATTCTGTCATTTTCAGATAACGCCCCAAAAATGTCGAAATTTATTCTCCTTTCCGAAAGAATTATAGGTACTCTTTGCACTTCACATAAGAAAAAAATTCAATTTTAATTGCGTCATAAACTACTTTAGTGCACACGAAAATCACAAGTAAACTATATTAAATTGCATGTGCATTTACACTACCGTTAAAAAAATGTTCACCAAAAATTTAATGAAATCAAGTAAATATAATGACCAAAGTAATTTATCTTTTACTAGTTTTACTGAGACTGACCTCTAATTTCGAAACTATTACGAATATAGATTTATTTACCCATTCACACACTATTCTAATCTAATGAATCTATATTAGTTTATAACAGTACTTACGTACCTGTTATACAAATCAGTATTACTATTGTTAAAAATCTTAAGAGAATATTAATAATATTTTTCTTGTGTTTAGGAGCCCCTGTAAGACGTTGGGCCCCTAAGCAATCGTCTATTGCATATTATAAATCCGGCACTGAATATAAAAAAGAGTAGGTACGTACCTACAATCTATTAAAATACACAATTTTTATGCAGCGCTAGACAAATCAATCGTCGAATTTCAAAACCCACTATGTAACATTTTCAAAAAAAAATTAGATAAGAGTGCTAAATGCTTTAACAATTATTGCTTTAACTACATTAAATGTATTACACCGGTCAATTTAAACACGCAAGGGTACAAAAGTTAGGGGAGAGCTGAAAATTGGTATGAATGTTCGGCACACCATTATAAATAAGTGTTGAAAAGTCCTCATCGATCCTGTGCGTGGAAAAAATTTTATTCAAGGTTAAAGGTGTCAAAAATGGGTTTTTCGCGTTTTTCAGCAAAACGGTAAGTTCTATCATAAAATTAGATCAGACAATAATTGTAGATCATATAATTATCTATAAAAAATGTCTAAATACTTTTTTCCTAAGAGCCACCGTTTCTGAGATATAAATATTATTATATTATATTAAAGTTATATCTCAGAAACGGTAGCTCTTAGGAAAAAAAGTATTAAGACATTTTTTATAGATAATTATATGATCTGCAATATTTGTCTGATCCAATTTTATGATAAAACTTACCGTTTTGATGAAAAACGCGGAAAACCCATTTTTGAAACCTTTAACCTTGAATAAAATTTTTTCCACGTACAGGATCGATGAGGACTTTTCAACACTTATTTATAATGGTGTTCCGAACATTCATACCAATTTTCAGCTCTCCCCTAATTTTTGTATTTTTACTACTATTTTTAGGGCTAAATTGATCGGATTATATATTTTAAAAAAATTTTGAAAATGTCGTATAGGGGGTTTTGAAATTAAATGATTCAAATATTGTAACTTAGTCTACTGCAAAGCTCTCTAATATTAAAGAAACTTATTGGTGAAAATTTTTGCTTTCTACTGTAAATGTTACATATAATCCTATTTACAACAGAACTACATACACTACCTACCTAACTACACAGTGCAGTGTATAAAATAAAACATCAAAGTAAAATATTTAAACGTAAATCACAAAATACTTACAATGTTCGTGACACGTGGCCACATTAAATATTAAAAGAAAATGCTAAATATTGCACTTTTTCTACCATTTTATGAACTCTACTGCTTTAGTACGTAACTTGTCTTTGTATCTATCGGTGCTTGTACATTTAACTGTTCAGATCCTTCGTCTTTTTACCCCATATATATTATAATATACATAATTTAAACTTGTAATGCAATTTTCCTCCTAACATTTTTGGAGGGATTATATGTAGTTTGTTATATTTATGTACAAAATACATTATGCTTCTTTTACGCATGATTTGTATGTTATAATTTGAATACTTGAAAAATAATAAATTAATTTTTGATATTTGATAATATTGCATTAAAAATACTATTTGAATTAAAAAGGAATAAAATAAAATAAACTAAAACATAATTTTATAATCAGAAATTTTATGACTTATACGAGGTATACGAGTTTATAAGTCGAACATAAATATATTAACACTTTCAGTCCCATGGCTTCGGCATCCGAAACCAAACAAAACATCGCCAGAGGCCGACCGCGATCATTGATTAATTGAATAGTTGATTACGCATTATGTGTGCGATGTTTGTCATCATTCATCACAAGGATGTGTTCCTACTCACACAAATACATGCCAACACAGACTATTCTTTTGGTTTCTATGTATAAAAAATTGTAAGATAAACAAAAAATACATAAAAAATATAATTTATATTTTTAAATAAAATTGATTTGAATGTCAGTGTATATTTAGTATGTACTTATCACGTACGTATGTTTACAGTTTCACACATACATGTTGAACTGTGTTGAATCTATTCAGTGTTTGAATCATTTTATTTTATGTACTTGTTTATATAAAGTTTTTTTTTTAATATTGCCGGCTTCCGGGGAAGTTTACTATGAAAGTGCTCGGGCCTCATAGTGTTAATAAATGATACATGATTGCAGTAGCACTCGAAAAGTTTTAATTTTAACGTAATTATACGACTACGTTCAGCAGAACGCAAAAGTTGCAAAACGGTTTATGATTTTCTGCTGAATGGTATTTCTTTTTCCGTTGAGTTGCAACATGTTTACTCAGCAGTCGCCATGTTTTCCATCATATTTAAAGTACGCTGCAAAAAAGCGGAACGTGTTATCGGTGATAGTCAACACTAATTAGCTGATTGCTTGTCAAACGTTAATTGTCGTCGTTGTCGTATAAAAAGCGTTCACCAGAATAAAAAAACTGTTACAATTGATCACTAATCGCTTATTGCGCGCTGAAATCTGCTGAACCAAGGCCCGCTCCAGGGGGGGCAGCCCGGGCATTTGCTCGCGGCGGTAAATTTTAAGGGCGGGATGTAAAAAGAGGGTGGCATTTTACAAGTGACGAGCAAAAAAAAGATTTGCTTGGGGTGGGAAATTAAAAGGGCGGGAATTTTGTAAAAAAGGGGCGACATTTTACAGCTGACGAGTCGCCGGTGCGGTGGGCTCAGGGCGACATTTTTATACCCAGCGACCAAAAAAAAAGGTCATAGACTTTGCACCGGGGCGGAATTATTCCCTTTTACCCGGGGCGACGTAAACGCTAGGACGGGCGCTGGCTGAACGTAACCATTATACAGGATGATATCTTTGACTAGTAAATTCGATTGTACGTATATCTGTTTATAATACAATTGATACATATATAATTATATTTGCAATACATTTTAATGTTAAATATTTGATAACCAAATAAAAACTGAAACTGTTATAAAAGAAATTATTTGAGTTGCCCACTCATAACAGCGAACGACTTATTTGATTGAATAATTTAACGATTTTCTTTATGATAAATGCTTCATCGTTTTTGTTACTAGAATAACAATACTTATATATCAGTTTTACTTTTCAAAATAAAAATTAACTAATTTTTTCAGGTACATGTCATCACCGATTTTGAAAATTTGTTCACTATTAAAAAGCTAAATTATTTTAGATGGATATAGGTTAATATGTTATATGGAGTCCATTAGGGGTCTGCTGTCCCAAAAACACCAAAAATTAACTACTCAACCGATTTTGAAAATTTCTTCACCCTTAAAAAGTTAAGCTATTTTAAATGAATATATGCTATATTATATGAGATCTGTCAGGGTCTTGGGTACCCAAAGGCGGCAAAATGTAACTACTTAACTGATTTTGAAATTTTTTCAATGTTAAAGAGCTAAACTATTTTAGATGGATGCAGGTTGTTATATGAGATCCGCCAGTATCTAATCTTTGGAAATTCGCTATGCTATGCAGATGCTTCAACCAGGGGTATTTTTAAGTGATAAATTAAGAAAATTTTTAAAATTAAATTACTTTAATGATGTTGTTCGTGAAACAATTGCTTAAACTTCCAAAAATGCACAAAGTGAAGAACATGTAACGTCAGAAATAATGGAACGACAAACAACTGAATTGCCAGAAAAATTTGAAAAAAACCAAATTCCAAAATTACACCGAATTGAAAGTACTTGTGCCATTGCTGAAATTCAAAGAAGCACAATCTTGTACGATTTGACAGAATGGCCTAAAATACTCCATTATTCATTCAGATTGTTCGTGGAAAAAAATGTATCAGTATACTACATGTTGCAAGCAAAACTATGTCAAATAAAACTAAAATCTGTAAATATTTGGATCCTAAACCTAAATAAATTATTTAAGTGAATTATGTTCGTAATTTAAATGTAGTTTAAGTAAAGTTTTTTTATATTTAGTTTCACGCCGTACTGTGCAAACATTTTCATTTCCGACGCAGTCTAAACGTGCTCGGGGGAAAATAATAAAAAAAAATTTTTGCCAGCGCAGCGGTTAGTAATCGTAATTAGTACTAAAATAATCGCATCTGGTTTAGTTTAGAAATTTAATAATCTTTTGAGTTGAATAATTTTCTTAACATATTTATTTAGTTTTACTGTGGTATATAAGTTTGTTGTTTAAGGTTGTTACGTAATATTTGCTTTGTTTTCCGGTACGATATGTAATAATAAAATTTTTCTCCACGTGCAACTTATCGATAAATATCACGGCCATCTGAGATAAAATATTATTAATGTGTTAGTTAGATCAACCCCATTTATTTGTCGCTCCATCTTGAATAATTTCTTTTCGTAAATTTTTCTTTCCGTTAAAATTTTATATAGCGTTTAATTGTGTTTGGACGGGACCAAACGCAGTAGTCCGAAGTTTAGCTCCGGCCTACGTCCCATAAATACAATCCAACACGTTTATTATTGAACCCTTTCCATAGTTTAAAATAGGCACGCTTATTTCCTTCAACATTTAGTTTCCGCTTTTCCACTTCGGAATCGAAGGAGGTCTAATCGAGGAAAGCCGAAACGGACTCGATTCGCCTCGTGCACCTTTAGAAGAGCACTTTAATTTAACTCAAAAAAATATTTATCCCGCTAGAAGAAAACCTCAAAAAAAAAAAAAATAGAAAAATTATAAAAAATATATAAAAATATAAATAAAAATTAAAACTAAAAGGAAAAAGTTAAAAGAGAAAACAGAAAACCAAAATAAAAATGAAAACGAAATTAGGTGTACTTAAATAGTGATAATAATCTAGTGACAGGGTGCACGTTATGCCAAAACGTACTTCATTGAAATTGTGATATAAGGAAATTAAGGTACGTGCTCTAGTTTATTTAAGTGTAGTTTTAGGTACCTACTCCAAAAAAAAAAAAACACAACTTGCAAATTTGTATGAAACATTTATTTTTTCAAATACGTTAAGTCTAGTCATATTTAAATAACATTTGGTTACAAAACTTTCTATTTTACAAGTTACATTTATTTTGTTGTAAATTTTAATCTTACTGAAAGAGGACGAATGATTGCACACTTGGTTTTGCTCGTTTTAATTATCTGAGTCAAAGTTTGCAATCACCCGTTCGTATCACATTTGTAAAAGTAAAAGGAAAAAAATATTTTGTCTTAGTTATTTTATATTTCGAACGATTTATAAAATTCAATGTCAAAGTGGAAACTACCACTAAAGTTACCTCTTTTTAAATAAATTGTAAATTGTGGTCCGGAAACGGAATTTTATTTATCCATTTTTACCTTAGACGTTTAAGTAGCGATCAAGGGTGATTTGTCTGGCTAAGGGGAAAAGATTCGCAGACCTGAACACCTTCCACTGTCCCGCTCTAAAGTTCACCAACACCTCGAGCAAGCTCTGCGAATTTTTCTACTTGACACTTGCGCACCCTCCACAGAAGTCATTCAACCCCTTAATAATAAATACATACTACCGCAGCCGCAACACTTCAATCAACGATTAATAAAACATATCCATCAAATAATGACCTAATAAACTAATTTTTTTCCGCTACAATATTCGCATTCGCATTCGTATTCACGAATATAAAAATTTTAAAATTAGTTACATGTACAAAAACAATATACAGTGCTTTAAATGTACATATCATACCCTATGGGGAAATTTTATTTTTGATAAAATGATTATTATAAGTAAGAAGGAGAAGTATTCAAATAGTAAGAGACAATGCCAGAAATACATATACATCAGTTATATTTGTTAAGTATTGTAGCGTTAGTTTAATTGCACAGGAATACCTAGAAGAAATATTAATAAAGCCCACTTTACAGTTTGGAATTTTCTGTAAGCAAGATGTATGCTAACGACTCAAATGAAATGCGCTAGCTTCCCAAAATGTATGTCTATATTGTATTTTGATTGAATTGAAATATAATATTATATTGTAGTACATGAATTCACGGAAATGTCTGCTATGTTATCTGAACGTGTGAGTGGCCATACAAAATAATACAAAACAGTAAATTCTTGTTTATTTGCTTTTGTAGTGGGTATAGTATATACACTACATTTTGGATACTGATGAATGTTGATAAAATTTGCTATAATGTAAAATATTCCAAGGGGACGCTTCAAACAGTCTAGATTTAGGTACATGTACACAATAATAAATTATATTTAGTTCAACAAAACTATAATTACACCACAAATCCAATTTTACGTAGTGGTCGGTGCAAATTTAAGGGGAAGTACGTAAAATCGGAAGATTAGGGGCGTCGGTAAACTTTTGTTTCGGGGGTTGGTAAATATTATTTATCCGAATTTATTTAAAACAAAATTATCTTAAGAGACAATTTACACCTAAAATTCGGTTGTGTAGACAAAGGAAATCGATTGTTATATTAATGAATATGAGTGACAACTTTTAGAAAACTGTCGAAAAATCAACTTCACTATCGGATTCATCGACGTAAAAGACGCCAAACAGCGGAAGCTGAGAAAAATTCTAGAATATTCTACTCGTGAACTAGCAAAGATATCAAAAAACAAACTTCACTATTGAATTGGGCACTAAAAATTGGATTAAGCAGCGCATTTTGAAAAAAATTCTAGAATGTTCTATTCGTCAACTAAAAAAGGTATCGAAAAATCAATTGCACCATTTAATTGGTCATCGAATAAAAGACGGAATAGCACATTTTGGTAAATGTTCTAAAATATTCTGTTCGTCAAATAGTAAAAATTGTTTGTCAAAATGGGACATTTGGTTTACATTAGTTTAATTTCGGTTGGACAATTAAATGGTGCAGTAGATTTTCCAATATCTTTGTTAGTTGACAAATAGAATATTCTAGAACATTTCTCAAAATGTGTTATTTGGTCTCTTTTTTGGTAGCCAATTCAATGGCGACGTCTGTTTTTGAATATTCTTTCTAGTTGACGAATAGAATATTCCAGAACATTTGTCAAAATGTGTAATTTGACCTCTTTTTCAATGGACAATTAAATGGTACAATTGATTTTTCAATATCTTTGCTAGTTGACAAATAGAACATTCTAGAATTTTTGTCAAGCTACACTGTTTGATCTCATTTTTAATGACCAATTCAACGTTGAAGTATATTTTTTGATAACTCTGCTAGTTGACGATTAGAATATTCTAGAATTTTACGTTACTCATTTTGCATTTGCATTTTGCATATTACGTATACAGAATATGTGCATATATATCTGCAGTGGAATTTTAAAATTTTTAAAGGTTACGAGACCCTCAAACAATATTACCTACGGCCCTGACTCTGGCTTGGTACATAAATTTTCACCAACACAAACAAACAACAATATATCTGTGAGAGGAGAACCCCACTAAATCGCTGACGTCACTACGTAAAATCGGAGTACGTACCATTGGATGGCCACTGTACTAGTATGGTCCATTTCAGTTAAATTTAAACATGCTGCATCACTTATGAATTTAGATAATTTCGGTTTTCTTGGCTTTATCTCTTTAATTATTGCACTTACGTAAACTTTAAAATTGCAGTTTGTTTTTAGAAAAGAATAGAAGATTAATTTGTTTTAAGTATAAGAATTATTTAATTTTTTAACTTTGACTCATGATCGATTGTATTTGAAACAGGGTAGAGCTGAGAAATAATAAAATAGTATATCATAATAATAGATAATACACCAAAGCAGCATTGATTAATACTATCATTCAGAATTAAATGATGTCATTTTATCAATTGCCATCGGTGTATTTTTGGTTTACATGCACCTAAAACAGTTTGAATATAATTTGTTTTATAATTTCGTACAAGCACCGGAGATTAACAGAATTTTGAAGTATCTAATTTATCAAGGATTTTTTGGTGATGTATTATTAGGTACGGAATTTTTTGGAAAAAAATCACCAGTTTATTAAGGATTATTTAGTTTTTATTTTTTTTAGCAACGTTTTTAAAAAAAATAAAAACTAAATAATCCTTAATAAACTGGTGATTTTTTTCCAAAAAATTCCGTACCTAAGTATCTAATTTAAAAGTGATTTAATCCATGATTTAAATAATTTTACACGAGTGAAACCGTAGGTCTCAGTTAGTTTTACATGAAGTAAACAAAGCAACTACATAATTTTTAAAGGTATTTAGGAGTGATTTCAAAGGCTACCGGTTTCGACTTTTTGTTGTCTTCAGGACTCTGAGGAAAAACTAATTAATATTAGAAATACATAGATAAAATACCACATTAGGTACTTTAATGATTATATGTTTATATGTCAAACTGACATTACAACAAATAATTTTAAAAGATAATAACAATAATAGCACTGGTTGAAGTAAAAGTTTTAAATATTATTTTTAAACAAATAAAAACACTCGAGAGTAACATTTTAAGTATAAAATGATTAAAAATTGAAAGAATAAAAAAAAATTTTTGAATTGAAATGTGCACCACAAAGAACAATTAAGGTTAGTCTGAGAGTTTTTTAAAATAAAAAATAAAGACGAAATACATTTCTACGATGAGTTCCGAAAACAAAGTGCCTTTGCAAAGATAATAAAGGTATATGATCATAAATGTTTTAATTTTTAGTGAGTTTGCGCGACTTGGGTGCTTTTGACAACAGCAGATTTTATCTTGTCGAAGTTGCGCGTATATGTATTGTCGATGGAGATGGCACCCTGGTAAGGGTTGCAATTTGGTTGAACGGTATTGATCCAGCAACAACTAGGCTCACGTTGGATCACCATGGGATTACTGAAGTCGAAGTTGTGCCCATTTTGCCAGCAATGTCGCACCAGTCCCGAAACCATATTGGCTTGTTTAACATTGTTCTTGTGTTGCTTCATCCGCTCGCTAAGATGTTGTTTCGTGTTTCCAACGTATACATTGTCACAACCGATACAAGAAACCATATATACCACATTTTGTTGGTTGGAGGTGGGAATCTGGGGTTTCATGTTGGTATAGAGCTTACTAAGTGCATGAGGATAATTGTAAACAGGATTCAATTTGTGTTTCAGAAGGGATTTTGAGATGAATGTGGAGGGAGCGCCCAGGTATGGAATAGATAAATAGGAAGACTGGGGGCTGGAGACATCCGTAGCTATGGAGGGTTGAGAGTTGTATAATCTATGGGTAAGATTTTTATTGATTTGGTTGATAAGAGATGGTGGATAATTATTGTAAAAAATGATTTTTTTGCATTTTTCAGGGCTAATGGTCGATGTACAGGATGTGACAATCTTAGGGACCTGCGAATGAGGTTAGTTGCCACATTTTTCTTAATGCTAAGGGGGTGCCTGGAATGGAAGTTAAGTGTTCTAGTTGAAGCATAAGGTTTTCTGAACCACATGGTGGTGAGTACGCTATCTTTCTTTATAACAAGTGTATCCAAAAAGGCTAGAGAGTTATTGTTTTCAGTTTCGATCGTAAATTGTAATTTAGGGTGGAAACTGTTGAAGACGTCAAGAACAGAGTCAATCATATCGAAGAGGATGGCTGTAAAAATATCATCCACATTCTTGTAAAAAAAAGGGGACCATGCAATCAAGGAGTCCACTAACAAGTCCATGATGATATTGGAGGCAATAACTGATATGGCAGCACCCATAGGGAGCCCAGACACTTAGTGGAAAAAGGTATTTTGGTGAAATTTTGTGGTGAAGAAGCTGTTGGAAACGATAAGTTGTAAACCCTCCATGAAGGTATTGTAATCAAGAATGGTGTTTGGCTGGATGCTGGACCACTTACTAGCAACATGTTGCAGAAAAAGATCCACAGGGCAGCTGGTAAAGAGCGATTTTACATCCAGACTAGCCAGTATGTATCCCTTATTAAGAAGCTTTATATTGTTGATTCTTTTGGTGAAAAGGAAGGAGTTGTACATATCATATTTGCTGTGAAAACTTCTGCTGAGGATCGAACTGAAAAATTTATCTAAGTTGCTGAGGATGGTGTTTTAGATGGAACAGATTGGTCGGAAAGGAACCTGTCAATTTTTATTCTTTCAATTTTTAATCAATTTAGACTTAAAATGTTAAGCTGAAGAGTTTTTATTTTTCTAAAAATAATATTTAAAACTTTTACTTCAACCAGTACTATTATTATCTTTTAAAATTATTTGACCAAATGACAGTTTGACATATAAACATATAATCATGTAAGTACCTAATGTGGTATTTTATCTATGTAATTTTTATATTAGTAAATTTTTCCTCAGAGGCCTGAAGATGACAAAAATTCGAAACCGGTAGCCTTTGGAAAAAAAACACATTTTTGTTTTCCTTGATGACCATCACTCCTAAATACCTTTAAAAATTATACTTCCAATTTCATCAAACCTAAATTTAAAGCAACTACATATTTGGATGAAAAACCTAAAAAATTGACAAAACAGACAACAACCTAAAAAAATGACAGTGTTTTAATAATAAATCATTATTAATCGATTTATCTTTAGAAACAAAAATAGACAAAATAGCCATTGACCATAATAAAATATGGCCACAATATTACATTTAATAAGAGTTTTTAAATAAATATACATTATTTTCATATTGAAAATATTTTATTTAAAAACAGCTAATAATATAGGTACAAACGGTATTTATTTATGAGAATTTAAACTTAATCAATACAAACTAGTGAAAATCATTCAACTTATTTATTAATGTATTTTTCATATTTTTAATAAAAATAATAACTGATCCTAAATGAAAACGATGAAATTTTTTTCAGAATAAAGTAAAAAAAAAAAAAAACAAAACATGTAGATACATAGGTGTATTTAATTATTTAATGGGAATATAAATTGTTTAAAATTAAGTCGTAAGACGTCAAGTGAAAATTGATTAAGTGACACCATCACGTCGTACGACGTTAAAAATTCCATGTAAAATTGTATTAGCTGTCAAAATAGTGTACCAATTGAATATTTTGCAATTATAGATGATAACCGTTAAACGATTTATACCTACTTAATTAATTATCGTTAAATTTTATTTTTAGAGAAAAGGAAAAAAAAGTCAATATTCAATTTTTATTATGTATAATATATGTGGCTATTTCTCTACTAATTGGAAAATCGCTGTCCCAGGTAGATTTTATATAATAGATCTTATTATTGTTGAGTTTTATGTATTAAAAACGACAATATGTCAGCTATTCTTGGTACGCCATAACCCATTTAGTAATATTGTAATATTCAATTTACAGTCAATTCACAGTCCCCTGTCATGTCCCATTTGCAGAATTAGAGGTATTATTACAAATATTTATTTTCAGTATCATTGCTGCCTGAGTAAAAAAAAAAAAAAATATGAATAACACTAGAATACAGTAAGCATCTTTATAAAACTCAATCATATTATTAAAATAAAAACTTCATTAAAAAAAAAGTAATCAAATATTGTCCTCAAATTTTTTGAACAGTCCCTTGTCACAATTTGAAAATGGTACTGAAATCGTACTGTGCGTTGGCGCGATCGTTTATATCATGAAACGGAACGCAGTCGGTGTGAAGTTCGTTCGGTTGCAGAGTAAAGTGCGCTGACATCATTTTGTTCACTGTCACCGCTGCATTTGTAAGTAGACCACTAGTTGTAACAGTTCCCTGCTATACAATTTTCCTATCGTTTTAAGTGATTAAGCTACAACAAATTTATAAAATAACTAGTCGTATGCCCGATGGGATTTCCCATCGACAACATCTTTTTGTTAGATACTCACTTTCTGCTCACACTAATGTTTTTCAAAAGCCTAAATCATTATCCAGGTTTCTAATTTCAAAAATGACGAATTTCCCATTTGAACTTTCATTTACTGTTTTAACCCCTTAGGGAATAAATTTCCAGAAACAACTGACTTTTATTTATAAAAAGAAGCCTAAACGGACATTTTCATAACTACTGTGCTTAATTTCGTCCTTCTAAACCCAACAGTTTTGGTTGTGCGTTGTCTGTCAGTCAAAGTTAAAAATTCATTAAATAAGATTTTATATATTTTAATAGCCATAGTAACATATTTTTACATAGATACCACTAACTTCAAAAATAACGAATTTGCATACAAATTTTCATCCATTATTAAACCCACTTAGGGAGCGAATTTTAAAAAATCCTTTCTTAGTGCTCACCTACGTTACATAGGGAACTCCTATGCAAAATTTATTTCTTCTAAACTCAACGGTTTAGGCTATGCGTTGTCTGTCAGTCAGTCAGTGTTAGAAATTTATTAAGTAGATACTTAGCGAATATGTTGTCACGCCTACCCCTGAAAATTGAATAGATTTGAAATGATTTTATGCTGGGAAACTTTCTATGTAAAATATCAGTCCCCTGACCAACAGTCCCCTGTCATTTCATAGCGAGATAAGTTAGGAGAAGGTAATGTCCTTCTTGTTCTAATGTTAATTTTATAATTTTAGAGTTATAAGTTCAGCTACTTAAAAAGGCAATTTAGCCAAAAATTTGACTTTAATGACAAGCGTCCTATAGCATTAAGAAAATTGAATAATGTTTAATTTGCTTAGAAATTTTTGATTTAATCGTAGGCAATATAAATTCTAAGAGTTATAATAAATAAAAACAACGATTTTGATTGTTTCTATTCAACGAAAATATGTTTTTTCTTCCCCTGAAACAGTCCCCTGTCGCGATTTTTCATAAAATCGTCCATAATTCACAAATAAAGAGGATAATTAAGTAGTAGGAATATAAGAGTTTGGAGCCCACCTTCCCACCTGCCGACTTTTTGAGTGACCTCGGCAAGAGGCAAAACTACCGAGGCGGTTCTAGAAGCCTCCGGCGGTGGGTGGAGCAACACTTGGTCTCCAACCTAACGATATCTAGTGAAATTTTTTTCTAACCTAACAGAACCCAATGGAACTTGACCTAACCTAACGAAACCTAAGTGAACTTAGCTTAACCTAACAAAATTTTTTCTAACCTAAGAACTGAAAAATTCCCTAACAGATGGCGCAGCCACCTTCGAGCCTGTGAATTCGCTACTAGATGGCGTTGCTAGTCTGGATTCCTGTGTGTAAGTTTGAAAAATTGTCAACAGATGGCATCGAAAACCTTTTTTTTGATAGTTAAACTAGCCATTAAAAGATGGCCTTGCTTTCATAATTTTATAATATTTTTATCTGAAAACAGGCTTAAACTGACAGCTGACGTCACTAAAGGTAAACTGATATCAAACAGCGAAGATTTCTCTCTAATATGCGAAAATGAATTTTATCATATGATTGTATATTTTTATCTGAAAACAGGTTTAAACTTGTATAAATTGTCAGCTGACGTCACTAAAGGTAAACTGTTATTAATAGCGAAGATTTCTGTCTAATATGCAAAAAAAAATGAAGCAACAGGTTTTAACCTGCATGGCTACATAAAGTGTGATAAATGACGTCATCAGGCTATCTTTCTGCTATAAAAGGACGCGACAGAATTTCTTCAGTTACAATTTTGTTCGAAACTTTAGTGAAAAAACATTAAATCTTATTGTTGTGAATTTTCAATTGTTGTGTTAACAATTAATTATTGCCAACAATGGAATCCATTACTACTGGTGCTTCATCTGGAAACAGAAACTTAATTCAAAAAATGGCTGGAAATTTTATGGAGGAATTGAATCATCTTGGTGCTGTTAAACGATGGATTAAACTTTCTGATATGGAAATTGGAAAAGTATATAAAATAATGGGCGCAAGTCAATTGCCGTCAAAATTCGATTCATCGAAAATGAAGACAATATTGGAATTGGAAATTGGATACATTTCGTTACCAGCGAGATTTGACAATTTGAACGAGCAGATGCTGGCATGGTTGCAAAGCAATCCAAAACTGGGTATTATGAATAATGGACCCATTGGACTAACTCATAAATTGCAATTCAAAACGTTGGATCTTCTTGAAATCGTGGAGGATGCTGAATGGCGAATTTTGTAATTTACTCTCTTCAAAATGTATTATTTAATTGTACTATGGATTTTAAAAATTTCAATATTGTATCAATTTTTACATATATTTAATAAAAATTATAAAAAAACAAAAAAAGACCAAAAAAACAAACAAAAAAAACCAAAAAAACAAAAACAAAAAAAAAAAAAAACAAAAAAAAAAAACAAAAACAAAAAAAAAAATTCGATTTTTTTTCAATACCCATCGCTAGACATTGATTTATATTCTAGTTTTGGTGTTCAATAAAAAAATTTAAAAATCGATTTTTCAGTTCATGTCTCGTCCCTAAATCACAATTTTGAACTAAGTATAAATCATACATAATACATATTAGTAATATATGTAATAATACATATTAGTAATATTTGATATGCATCGTAAGTACTGTAGGGTTTTATGGTGAATAATTATAAAACAAAAAAAGATTTAATATCCCCTGAAAACGAAAAATTTAATTTTCATAATAATTTCAAAACTCTATATTTTATAATGTTATAACCAACTATGCCTTTTAATAGCACAAAAATTCCAGTTGCATACAGCAAAACAGCTGACGAATTAAAATTTCACATGTCGCTGTATCGCATATGTAAATCTCATATGTGTACATACATACATGTGACTTGTTGTAATTTTTATACACGAGTATAATACCAATTGAAAAATTTGCTTGTGAAAAATAGGAAAATCTTCTTCCTCAGCAATTGAAAATTCTATTAATATTAGAAAATTTATTTCCGGTAATAGTATTGTTAGATACTAGAACAACTGAAAACTTTTAAAACAAAAATTTTGTTCTAAGTAATATTTGATATGCATCGTATTATTAGGTTTTATGGTGAATAATTATAAAACAAAAAAAGATTTAATATCCCCTGAAAACGAAAAATTTAATTTTTCACATGCTTAATAAAAATTATTTTTCAAGTTTAATAAAAATTATTCTTTATAAAATTGTCTATCAAATATTAGCCTTGCACATACATATAAGAAATGCTGATTTGCTAAAATATAAATCTTGGAATGTGGATACATAATGTTATAAAAGTCCAATACGTTCATACATATGTATATATGAATATTACATTGTAATACAGGTATTCGCTATATCTATATGAATCGTGTTTAAAAGCCAAATTTATTTTCCTGAATTTTTTAAAATATATATAGTAATATAATATTTCGCATATATACAGTACTCTGTTAAAAGTACGGGTTTCTACACCGTTAAAAACATATATTTTACAATATCAATATATTGTAAAAAATCATATTTCTTAATATTTTTAAAACTGAATATGTAATATCAAGAATTTAAAACAGTTTTGAAACATTAATTTCTCCTCATAATATTTTTTTAGTCTTAAATTAATAGCACAATGTTCCATATATTTTAAGAAAATTTTTCTTTTAATATTTTATAACTCATCTAAAAAATTTATAGCTATTTTTTATCCAAAAATTTATTACTTGCTATTGTTAAAAAATTAGTTAAATATATCTATAGGTATTAAGTGACCCCTAGTTTTGTGAAAGACGGTAGTAATAGCAATTCATCTTAAATACGAAATTATTTTATCAATGCTAAATAAGCGTTTTTTTTCTCATATTATCATACTCCAATATATTGTATATTATTATAATTTATAAAAATGTGTTTTATTTATTAAAAAATTTAGCAAAATTTTAAATAATATCACGTCAAAATAATATTCAGAAGTCAATAAAAGACAATAGCAGTAAATTTATTAAGATAACTATAAATAAATATTAATCGAATGTTGAAATATTTATTAACAAATAGTACTGCTTAGTAGAAAATTAGGTACCTATTGTTTTGTTTTCAAATTTACCTTTTTGCAATTAAAGAAAATTTTAGTAACTATCGATACCTATATAAAACGATACCCATAAAAGACAAGCATGCTCTGATCTCAACAATTTTTTCCCATGTTAAATTTGTATGTTCTTACTTCGCTGAAACTTATTATGTTTATATATTCCCCCCAATATTTTCTACCATAAACAATAGTTATAGCAAGCTAGGTAGGTATTGAATAAGTATTTTTTGTTTGTTAATTTATTGATGATAGAGAAAAAAAATTTATGATTTTATAGACAGTGAAATACATTTAAACTATTTTTTTGCAGTTTAATTTTGTAAAAACACCTAAAAATTATCAGTCACAGACAAATATTTCTAAGCAAACGAATTGAAAATGTAGTTTTATATCATAAGAATAAATGCGTATATATAGGGTGGACAGTAAATAACTCTCATAATTTTTAAAGAGCGGATGAAAATTTTAATTTTGGATTACGAAATTTTATTTTTTTTCCGGAGTTAAGCTGCATTCAATTAATTAACCCTTTCCTGCACAGCAGTTTTAGATCATTACTGTGCAAACGATACTTCAAATTAGCAAATCATTAATAACATGGGTAAATACTTATTAGCAAGAATTACATAGTTTACACATATGTTCTATCGCACCAGAATGTTAATAGGACAATGCGATTTAATTGCCTATATTCAGGAGCAAGCAAAAACATTACCTATTTTAATAACTTAGAAAATACACATTACATAGTTCGTTGTAAGAACAATCATTTCGGTGATCTTTTTTTTTAACGAATTACTAAATTTGCTTAAGGACTATGGTATGTAAGAAATAACAACACTCACATAATTTTAAAATAATTAACATATAGCTATTGGAAAAGTTACAAAGATTTTTTTAACAACTTATTAAATGCTGATAGCTTATTTTAATATCTCCTATAGGGCCTTAAGTATAACCCTTCACCCGAAATTTTTTCATCACCATCGTTGGCGACTGTATTCTCGTCATCATCAGCTTCTCCTTCGCTCGCAGTATCTTCGCTATCGCTAGTAGATGTTTTTTCATCATCATTGAATACATATTTTAACACTGGTTCAATAATATCATGCTTTTCCAATTCCCTGGTTATTGAGATAATCCGCTTTCCAATGTCACTTTCCTTTAAATTATTAAAATGGCTTCGTTTTTTTCTCGTTTTCGATATAATCCGCGAAGCTGGGATTTATAATATGACTCCTTTCCATTAAATTGCACACAGTATTAACCATTTCTTCTCCAATTTGCGTCTGAGTCGCTAAACTTCTTAGTTCATCAACTAAATGGTTCGGGTCATCAAAATATTCTTCTCCATCAACAGGTTTCGAATGGCCATTATGAAGGTTAGTATTTTCATCATCATATTTGAAACGTTTAGCTTCTCCATTTATTGAATTAGATGTTGAAGGTTGGTCCTTTTCTTCCGAATTTTTATCTTCTTGTTCTTCATCCTTTGCGCATGCGTTCTGAAGCTCTTTGACCATTAATATGTCTAGAGCAGTTTGTAAGAGACCAGCTATCTTTGGAGTAAAACTTGTTTCTTTGTAGTTATCAGGCGATGGTAAATGCTTTTGTTCATCAGATCGATTATCTTCGACATTTACCGATTGTAGAATATTATGCGAGTTTTTTAAAGCGTGGAATTTACTTCTGATTGCTTCTGCTGCAGCCATCATACTTTCATCAAAAGTATTCAAGTTTCTTTTAGATAGATCTGTATCATTTTCGTGTTGATTTTGAAATACTGGTGCTTTATCTTCCTTTTCTTCATTTCTTGCTTCAAAACTATATTCGGTTTCATTATCATCATTTTCATCATTAGATTTTGACGATTCACTTTGTCTCCTGTTCTCCGCGCTGTTCACTTGTGTCCCATTATTTACCGTGGTATATTCAAACTGATTATTTGCGATCTGGTCATTATTGTTTGTTTCATGTTCCTGAGTATGCACTCTTCTTTTCATATGACGTAAAAGAGAACTTCTCCGCGAAAATGTCTTGTCACAACGTATACAGTTAAACATTTTGATAGATGTGAAGAGTTCGATTTATAACATAACACTGATTAGTTTTTATATCGACATGATCTTATATAGTACAACCAGAGCAGAATTGACGTAAAGTAATGACACCAAAATGCACCAAAGGTGCACCAAATGACACCAAACTGCACCAAAGGTGCACCAAATGACACCAAACTGCACCAAAGGTGCACCAAATGACACCAAACTGCACCAAATGACACCAAACTGCACCAAAGGTGCATTTTGGTGTCATTTGGTGCAGTTTGGTGTCATTTGGTGCACCTTTGGTGCATTTTGGTGTCATTTGGTGCACCTTTGGTGCAGTTTGGTGTCATTTGGAGCAACTTTGGTGCAGTTTGGTGTCATTTGGTGCAGTTTGGTGTCATTTTGGTGTCATTTGGTGCAGTTTGGTGTCATTTGGTGCACCTTTGGTGCAGTTTGGTGTCATTTGGTGCACCTTTGGTGCAGTTTGGTGTCATTTGGAGCAACTTTGGTGCAGTTTGGTGTCATTTGGTGCAGTTTGGTGTCATTTGGTGCACCTTTGGTGCAGTTTGGTGTCATTTGGTGCACCTTTGGTGCAGTTTGGTGTCATTTGGTGCACCTTTGGTGCATTTTGGTGTCATTACTTTACGTCAATTCTGCTCTGGTTGTACTATATAAGATCATGTCGATATAAAAACTAATCAGTGTTATGTTATAAATCGAACTCTTCACATCTATCAAAATGTTTAACTGTATACGTTGTGACAAGACATTTTCGCGGAGAAGTTCTCTTTTACGTCATATGAAAAGAAGAGTGCATACTCAGGAACATGAAACAAACAATAATGACCAGATCGCAAATAATCAGTTTGAATATACCACGGTAAATAATGGGACACAAGTGAACAGCGCGGAGAACAGGAGACAAAGTGAATCGTCAAAATCTAATGATGAAAATGATGATAATGAAACCGAATATAGTTTTGAAGCAAGAAATGAAGAAAAGGAAGATAAAGCACCAGTATTTCAAAATCAACACGAAAATGATACAGATCTATCTAAAAGAAACTTGAATACTTTTGATGAAAGTATGATGGCTGCAGCAGAAGCAATCAGAAGTAAATTCCACGCTTTAAAAAACTCGCATAATATTCTACAATCGGTAAATGTCGAAGATAATCGATCTGATGAACAAAAGCATTTACCATCGCCTGATAACTACAAAGAAACAAGTTTTACTCCAAAGATAGCTGGTCTCTTACAAACTGCTCTAGACATATTAATGGTCAAAGAGCTTCAGAACGCATGCGCAAAGGATGAAGAACAAGAAGATAAAAATTCGGAAGAAAAGGACCAACCTTCAACATCTAATTCAATAAATGGAGAAGCTAAACGTTTCAAATATGATGATGAAAATACTAACCTTCATAATGGCCATTCGAAACCTGTTGATGGAGAAGAATATTTTGATGACCCGAACCATTTAGTTGATGAACTAAGAAGTTTAGCGACTCAGACGCAAATTGGAGAAGAAATGGTTAATACTGTGTGCAATTTAATGGAAAGGAGTCATATTATAAATCCCAGCTTCGCGGATTATATCGAAAACGAGAAAAAAACGAAGCCATTTTAATAATTTAAAGGAAAGTGACATTGGAAAGCGGATTATCTCAATAACCAGGGAATTGGAAAAGCATGATATTATTGAACCAGTGTTAAAATATGTATTCAATGATGATGAAAAAACATCTACTAGCGATAGCGAAGATACTGCGAGCGAAGGAGAAGCTGATGATGACGAGAATACAGTCGCCAACGATGGTGATGAAAAAATTTCGGGTGAAGGGTTATACTTAAGGCCCTATAGGAGATATTAAAATAAGCTATCAGCATTTAATAAGTTGTTAAAAAAATCTTTGTAACTTTTCCAATAGCTATATGTTAATTATTTTAAAATTATGTGAGTGTTGTTATTTCTTACATACCATAGTCCTTAAGCAAATTTAGTAATTCGTTAAAAAAAAAGATCACCGAAATGATTGTTCTTACAACGAACTATGTAATGTGTATTTTCTAAGTTATTAAAATAGGTAATGTTTTTGCTTGCTCCTGAATATAGGCAATTAAATCGCATTGTCCTATTAACATTCTGGTGCGATAGAACATATGTGTAAACTATGTAATTCTTGCTAATAAGTATTTACCCATGTTATTAATGATTTGCTAATTTGAAGTATCGTTTGCACAGTAATGATCTAAAACTGCTGTGCAGGAAAGGGTTAATTAATTGAATGCAGCTTAACTCCGGAAAAAAAATAAAATTTCGTAATCCAAAATTAAAATTTTCATCCGCTCTTTAAAAATTATGAGAGTTATTTACTGTCCACCCTATATATACGCATTTATTCTTATGATATAAAACTACATTTTCAATTCGTTTGCTTAGAAATATTTGTCTGTGACTGATAATTTTTAGGTGTTTTTACAAAATTAAACTGCAAAAAAATAGTTTAAATGTATTTCACTGTCTATAAAATCATAAATTTTTTTTCTCTATCATCAATAAATTAACAAACAAAAAATACTTATTCAATACCTACCTAGCTTGCTATAACTATTGTTTATGGTAGAAAATATTGGGGGGAATATATAAACATAATAAGTTTCAGCGAAGTAAGAACATACAAATTTAACATGGGAAAAAATTGTTGAGATCAGAGCATGCTTGTCTTTTATGGGTATCGTTTTATATAGGTATCGATAGTTACTAAAATTTTCTTTAATTGCAAAAAGGTAAATTTGAAAACAAAACAATAGGTACCTAATTTTCTACTAAGCAGTACTATTTGTTAATAAATATTTCAACATTCGATTAATATTTATTTATAGTTATCTTAATAAATTTACTGCTATTGTCTTTTATTGACTTCTGAATATTATTTTGACGTGATATTATTTAAAATTTTGCTAAATTTTTTAATAAATAAAACACATTTTTATAAATTATAATAATATACAATATATTGGAGTATGATAATATGAGAAAAAAAACGCTTATTTAGCATTGATAAAATAATTTCGTATTTAAGATGAATTGCTATTACTACCGTCTTTCACAAAACTAGGGGTCACTTAATACCTATAGATATATTTAACTAATTTTTTAACAATAGCAAGTAATAAATTTTTGGATAAAAAATAGCTATAAATTTTTTAGATGAGTTATAAAATATTAAAAGAAAAATTTTCTTAAAATATATGGAACATTGTGCTATTAATTTAAGACTAAAAAAATATTATGAGGAGAAATTAATGTTTCAAAACTGTTTTAAATTCTTGATATTACATATTCAGTTTTAAAAATATTAAGAAATATGATTTTTTACAATATATTGATATTGTAAAATATATGTTTTTAACGGTGTAGAAACCCGTACTTTTAACAGAGTACTGTATATATGCGAAATATTATATTACTATATATATTTTAAAAAATTCAGGAAAATAAATTTGGCTTTTAAACACGATTCATATAGATATAGCGAATACCTGTATTACAATGTAATATTCATATATACATATGTATGAACGTATTGGACTTTTATAACATTATGTATCCACATTCCAAGATTTATATTTTAGCAAATCAGCATTTCTTATATGTATGTGCAAGGCTAATATTTGATAGACAATTTTATAAAGAATAATTTTTATTAAACTTGAAAAATAATTTTTATTAAGCATGTGAAAAATTAAATTTTTCGTTTTCAGGGGATATTAAATCTTTTTTTGTTTTATAATTATTCACCATAAAACCTAATAATACGATGCATATCAAATATTACTTAGAACAAAATTTTTGTTTTAAAAGTTTTCAGTTGTTCTAGTATCTAACAATACTATTACCGGAAATAAATTTTCTAATATTAATAGAATTTTCAATTGCTGAGGAAGAAGATTTTCCTATTTTTCACAAGCAAATTTTTCAATTGGTATTATACTCGTGTATAAAAATTACAACAAGTCACATGTATGTATGTACACATATGAGATTTACATATGCGATACAGCGACATGTGAAATTTTAATTCGTCAGCTGTTTTGCTGTATGCAACTGGAATTTTTGTGCTATTAAAAGGCATAGTTGGTTATAACATTATAAAATATAGAGTTTTGAAATTATTATGAAAATTAAATTTTTCGTTTTCAGGGGATATTAAATCTTTTTTTGTTTTATAATTATTCACCATAAAACCCTACAGTACTTACGATGCATATCAAATATTACTAATATGTATTATTACATATATTACTAATATGTATTATGTATGATTTATACTTAGTTCAAAATTGTGATTTAGGGACGAGACATGAACTGAAAAATCGATTTTTAAATTTTTTTATTGAACACCAAAACTAGAATATAAATCAATGTCTAGCGATGGGTATTGAAAAAAAATCGAATTTTTTTTTTTTGTTTTTGTTTTTTTTTTTGTTTTTTTTTTTTTGTTTTTGTTTTTTTGGTTTTTTTTGTTTGTTTTTTTGGTCTTTTTTTGTTTTTTTATAATTTTTATTAAATATATGTAAAAATTGATACAATATTGAAATTTTTAAAATCCATAGTACAATTAAATAATACATTTTGAAGAGAGTAAATTACAAAATTCGCCATTCAGCATCCTCCACGATTTCAAGAAGATCCAACGTTTTGAATTGCAATTTATGAGTTAGTCCAATGGGTCCATTATTCATAATACCCAGTTTTGGATTGCTTTGCAACCATGCCAGCATCTGCTCGTTCAAATTGTCAAATCTCGCTGGTAACGAAATGTATCCAATTTCCAATTCCAATATTGTCTTCATTTTCGATGAATCGAATTTTGACGGCAATTGACTTGCGCCCATTATTTTATATACTTTTCCAATTTCCATATCAGAAAGTTTAATCCATCGTTTAACAGCACCAAGATGATTCAATTCCTCCATAAAATTTCCAGCCATTTTTTGAATTAAGTTTCTGTTTCCAGATGAAGCACCAGTAGTAATGGATTCCATTGTTGGCAATAATTAATTGTTAACACAACAATTGAAAATTCACAACAATAAGATTTAATGTTTTTTCACTAAAGTTTCGAACAAAATTGTAACTGAAGAAATTCTGTCGCGCCCTTTTATAGCAGAAAGATAGCCTGATGACGTCATTTATCACACTTTATGTAGCCATGCAGGTTAAAACCTGTTGCTTCATTTTTTTTTGCATATTAGACAGAAATCTTCGCTATTAATAACAGTTTACCTTTAGTGACGTCAGCTGACAATTTATACAAGTTTAAACCTGTTTTCAGATAAAAATATACAATCATATGATAAAATTCATTTTCGCATATTAGAGAGAAATCTTCGCTGTTTGATATCAGTTTACCTTTAGTGACGTCAGCTGTCAGTTTAAGCCTGTTTTCAGATAAAAATATTATAAAATTATGAAAGCAAGGCCATCTTTTAATGGCTAGTTTAACTATCAAAAAAAAGGTTTTCGATGCCATCTGTTGACAATTTTTCAAACTTACACACAGGAGTCCAGACTAGCAACGCCATCTAGTAGCGAATTCACAGGCTCGAAGGTGGCTGCGCCATCTGTTAGGGAATTTTTCAGTTCTTAGGTTAGAAAAAATTTTGTTAGGTTAAGCTAAGTTCACTTAGGTTTCGTTAGGTTAGGTCAAGTTCCATTGGGTTCTGTTAGGTTAGAAAAAAATTTCACTAGATATCGTTAGGTTGGAGACCAAGTGTTGCTCCACCCACCGCCGGAGGCTTCTAGAACCGCCTCGGTAGTTTTGCCTCCTGCCGAGGTCACTCAAAAAGTCGGCAGGTGGGAAGGTGGGCTCCAAACTCTTATATTCCTACTACTTAATTAATAAGCTTTCTTAAGACACACATTTCTTTTATTAATGCCTTTCATTGTATTTGCATATTTTCTTTATATTTAAGAAAAATATGCCTGGGACAGTTTTGCATGAAAATTGTCCAATTTGTAGAGAAATGGCCATGTATTCTTATTTAATTATAATTTTGGCTTCATATAAAATGAAGCCGGTTTTTTTTTATAATGAAAAACTTTCACTTAAGCACGTTCACTACGAATACGACGAGCCAATTGGATATCCTTTGGCATAATTGCTACACGTTTAGCATGAATAGCACATAAATTCGTATCTTCAAATAAACCAACCAAATATGCTTCACTAGTTTCTTGTAAAGCCATAACAGCCGAACTTTGAAAACATAAATCGGTTTTGAAATCTTGAGCAATTTCTCGCACTAAACGTTGAAATGGTAATTTTCTTATGAATAATTCAGTACTTTTTTGATAACGACGAATTTTACGTGAAGCAACGATTCCTGGACGATAAGGATGAGGTTTTTTAACTCCACCAGTAGTGGGTGCACTTTTTCTACCAGCTTTTTTTACTAATTGTTTTCTTGACGCTTTTCCACCAGTTGATTTACGAGGAGTTTGCTTTGTACGAACCATATTGAAAAATTATTATTTTATAAAATAAAAAATTATATTATTTTGAACACAATCGACACCGTCACACACAAATGACACACCGAAAATTGAAATATATTTGCTAACAATGCTACGAAATATACGAAGTATATATTTTTTTAAAAACGGTACAATATTTTACAAAGATTTTTATGTAAATTTAATACGTGACTTAAATCTAGGTACCTACAAATTAGTGCTTAACTCTAACCTAACATGTACAATTCTAAATAATTACAATACATGAAAAAACTTAATTATTAGTGACTCGATACAAAGGAAAATTTTCAAAAAACCTTTAAACATGTAAAAATAAAAATAATAAAACTTAACCTAAAAACACTTACGCACACACTTTCTCTTCATTTACTCCATCCACACTGACACATTTGACTACCCCCCGGGGTCGAGGGCAGTCACAGTGCGGAAATATCCTTCGGCAGGATGAACTTCTTGCTCCGCTTGGATAGTGTCTTTGAAGGCAGGAACATGTCAGCAATCCGGTCGTTGGGGTGAAGACAGCATCTGGCCAGGTGATGTGACGTTAGTGACAGAATGTGGTCAATAACAGGTTCGACGCCTGTTTCTTGATGCAATTGACGTACCTGGGTACGTCGCGGGGCGTTCAGGATAAGACGAAGTATCCTGTTCTGGAACAGTTCCAATTTGGCAATGTTACCAGATGAGACAGTGCACCACACAGGATGCACGTCTTGTACAGCTGTGTCTTCTTCGCCGTCGGGATGACATTGGAAATGAGTAGGGGCCGCAGTCGGGCAGTAGCACATTCGCCGGCGATTCGTCGTCGTGTTAGAGCTGTCTTGAACGTGAGTTTACGGTCGAGGTACAGACCGAGATACTTGATAACGGGTGATGTGGTGATTCGGGAGTCGCCGTATCAAAGCTGGGAAAGTGGAAGCAGCCTGGAGTTTGTGAAGATGGTTGCCTCCGTCTTGTTGGAGTTGACTTTGATGCGGTTCTCCTGGAAGCAGTCCTGGAGGGTGTTGAGCGCCTTTTTTATCCGCCTTTCAGCAGTCGACTGGTTCGCTCTACTTGATGAGGTGAGAACAGCAGTATCATCATCGTACAGGGCGGTGTGCACGTTGGGTGGCATCTTGGGGATATCGCTGATGTATAAGCTGAACAAGACTGGCCCAAGGATCGAACCTTGGGACACGCCTGCTGGTATCTGGAGGACGCTGGACTTAGCATCACCGCTTTCGACATAAAAGCTCTGGTTTGTGAAGTGGTCCTGAATGATTTCAGTGATGTACAGTGGTACATCACGGGAATGCAGCTTGACGATGAGACTGGCGTGCTATACATTGTCGAAAGCTTTCTCGATATCCAGAGACACCAGCGTCGCGTCCAGCTTCTTGCGTAGTCCGCGAGTGATGTGATCGGTAGTCCTACCGAGCTGGTGGGTCGCCGAGTGGCCGGATCTGAAACCAAAACGATCGTTTGGAATTAGTTTGTATTCTTCTATGTGTGATAGAAGGCGGGTATGGATGACTTTTTCAAGGAGTTTGCTGATCGAGGGAAGCAGGCTGATAGATCGGTAGCTGGTGGAGAGGTTGGGTGGTTTTTCCGCTTTGGGAAGAGGAACAACTTTTGTCACTTTCCACTGTTGCGAAAAGTAGCTGAGTTGTAAGCAACTGTTGAAGAGGTTTTTCATCTGAAGAAGAGCTTTCTTCGGCAGCTTTTTTAGGGGGCGATTGGAGATGGTGTCGGCGCCGGGGGACTTACGATTCCGTGCTTTCCTAATGTGTTTACTGATCTCCCTCACAGTTGTGGGTCTGATAGTAGTCGGCAGGACTAACGCATCCGCTACTTCGGCAGCTGCTCGTGCAATACCCTCGCTTTCACGTGGATGTGGCAGTTGCTCTCCGATGCGGTGCGCCTCCTGGAATGATTCCGCGATTAGTTGGATTTCCTCCGAAGAATCTGTAACTAACAAGCTGTCTTTGTTTAGTGCTGGTATTGTCACGTCACGTGGTCTGAACGAGCGAATTAGTTGCCAAAAGTCCTGGTTGGAGTCAATCCGCTGTTCGATGTAGTCGTTAAATTGTCGTCCGCGTTCGTCGCGTATTTTGTCACGTATCTGTCTGGTTAAGTCCATCTATAAGTCCTTGTAATGTATCAGTCTTGTCCGCTGGTAGAGTTGTCTTTGTCTGTTCCGTTCCTGGATTAGTTCAAAGATTTCGGGACTCGGGTTATAGGTGTAAGCTCTGGAGACACGTTTGGTCGGGATAGAGTGCTTACTGGCTTCGCTAATTTCGTGCTGCAGCTCCTCCAGGACAGTGTCGACATCACAAGTGGTTTCAATATCCTTTCAAATATCGATGCCCTCGTTTATCATAGTCCTAAATTTGCTCCAGTCCACATTAGCAAATTCCTGCACCGTTTTGGGTTTGGGTTTTTTCATACGAAAACAGAAGTCCGTGATGAGAGGTACGTGGTCGAATTCAGGTCCTTGGATGGTGTAGGTATGACTGGAACGGGTATTCATGTTTTTATGATGGATAGATCGATGGTATTGCACAGGAGTCATTCTGCTCGCGGGTAGTGTGTGGGACCATCCGGGAACAACAGTTAAGTTCTGGTATCTTCCAGAAGCTGCATTAGAATCCTCCCCTTAATGTTGATGTCGGTTGTTGCCTTATTCCACGCTAGGTGGAACGCGTTATAGTCACCAGTCAGTAGTGTGTGACGACTGCGGTCAAGAAGCTTCTCGAAGTCGTCCGCATCAATTTGGTCGAGTGTGTCGGCGGCGGTGACGGTGAATGGTGGCGTCGCCTGGATCAGCTCGCTGACATGTTCGGTCTGGATTTGGAGGTCGGGTATTGCACTATGCTTGACATCCTTACGGATGAGCAATACCACCTCCCCTCCTGGGCGGTTTTTCCTGTCTCGACGATGAATTTTGTAACCTGGAACAGAGAGGGTTTTATTAGGTTTGAGCCAGGTCTCGGTGATGGCAGCAGCATCAACGTTGTGGGCGTGTAGCAGAGCGAGAAGTCCTTCTTTCTTCTTCAAAAGACCACCGCCGATGTTAAGGTTGAGAAGGCGAAACCGCTTAATTAAAACGGTTTGCCCACTCATAGATGGCAAAGGCACGTTGGAAGCCATCGGTGCAGCTATGCAGTTTTCTGTTCAATTCACGAGCAGACTGGATCATGGTTTTAATTCATTCAGTTCTGTGACTAGCGTGAGAAGGTCATCAGATGATGACACAGAGCTGGATGTGGGTGGGATTGGAATGGTTTTTAGTCCCGGAACTGGGGCGGTAATTATGGGAGCTTGTGTAGAAGCCGGGGCAGGAGCAGCTACAGACTGATGTCTTCTGTTGTGGTCGCGCACGCCGTTGTGGAAGCGCTGGAAAGGCGGCTGTATTCTCCAGAACTGGGACCGGTGCTGGAGCTACGGCGGCAAGAGCTGAGGTAGCGGTTTTGAACCAGGGGTTGAAACTGGGGGCCGGTGCCGGAACGTATGCAGGTCGCGTTGGGGGCACACGTCTGAACTGCAATCTTCGTTGATATTCCAGGAGAGCTGGACATTGTCGGTAATTTGCCGGATGTGACTCACGGCAGTTGGCGCAGGTGGCTGGAGTATCTCTGGTCTTCACACAAGTCTCCGTGACGTACGTGTCACCGCATTTCACGCACCGATGCTGGCTGCCTCAGTTTCGGGAGGCATGTCCGTGCTTCTGGTACTTGAAACATTGGGTAGTCCCGCCGGTTTTCTTGTAGCGTTCCCAGTATGTCCGGGTTCTCAGAACATACGGGATTTTCTTAATTTGGGTCAATCAAGTCCCATTGGCGAAGCTAACCTTATAACTTCCCACTGCTCTTCCTTTCATTTCAAAGAAAGCTACGACGCTAAACTTCTCACCTAGCTGGAACACTAGAGCCGCAAATTTATTTGGATGCTCCAATGGGGCGGGGACAGGAGACAACGGCGGCCTTTTGGACGTCTTCTTTGGGATTTCAAATCCCGAATGGCATGGGTCCGTTTCCACCCAGTCCGAAGCGCAATATGACTCTCCTTTTTTTTATTCGGCTGTCGCCAGCCGAACAGTCTTCTTGTTTATTCTCACTGCCGTGAACCGCAACTTATTCCCGTCAATAATCTGTCTCTTGTAGACAGTATTACTGTTCTTCAATTCTGGATACCTGAAACAGAAATTGATCTGAAAATTGATTATATTGACCTTAAAATTGATTAGAAAAAATAAAATTAAAATAAAATTCACACTGTGAAACAATGGTACATATAATAATTGCACCACTATAACAACAGTAAAATACTTAGTAACAATAATGAATATAAAAACTCCAATAATGTTCAGATAGGCGTATACATTGCCATATAAATAGTCGAAAACTTGCCTGAAATTTAGCATATTTTAGAATTACAAAACCTTTTGATAAATATAAAAATCTTCCTAAAACTCCTTTTAATTTTTTTATAATTTACTATACCTACTATTATCTATTATTTTAGTGTATAACTAAATTGCCCAATTGTTTTATTTTAGTATCTTACAAAACAGCTAATTTTTTTTTGTTTAATGGGTAACCAAATGAATGTGGATCATATTGTTCTTATTTATCAATTGAGGTAGTGGCGACGCAAAGATTACGCGAGCGCTCCTGGTTTTTTAAATTAGAAATTGTATCAAGTAAAAATTTTTGTATACGTTTAATTGTGGATAGAAAAATGTACTATACAAATTATGCACGAATTACTAGATTTTATGTCACCTATTAATCGCATACGTATATTTTTACAAATCCGAAACAAATCCGAAGCTTTTATTTTCGAATACGGTTTCGGTTACGGATACTTAATTATTTCGGATATCCGGTAGTTTCGGTTACGGTTGCGGATATCCATAACATCCCTAGTTATGACCAATTAACGTAGAACTTGGTTTCGATAAAACGCAGAACAAATCAGTCCTCATATTGGCGACGCAAATATTCTCACTCACGCCTCTGGTGGTAAAATTAGAATGGAGGATAGTAACAAAAGTTAGAATGTTTTAATTTTATTTGCAGGTATATAATTTTATTGTTAGTGCCGGAAATAAAGAGGGATTCATACCAAATGCTAATTGGTATGAATGGTAAAAAATGGTTCACTGAAAATTTAATACCGAATCTACAAAAACCGTCAGTTATCATATCACTCTATCCAAACTGAAAAATTGCCCAATACATCTTGGAATAAAAAAGATATAATAAATTACTTGGAAAAAAGGCCACAGAATTTTAATCTGACATGCTCAAGGCCGAATTACTTAATTTAGCAAAACTGAATGCGCCTGTGAAAGAAGTATACGAAATTGACCAGATTTCAGAGGCAAATGGCCATAAAGTTTTACGCCTTCCCCCTTATCATTGTGTATTCAACCCAATTGAATTAATATGGGGGGATTGTAAAAAAATACTATAGTCGCCATATTGAAGAAAAATTTGGTCGAGGTGAAGAAAAAATTTTGCAGGCGTGGGAAGAGGCCTTGGGTACAGTCAGTGCAGAAAAGTGGCAAAATTGTATTGGGCGTGCAGAAAAAGAAATGAGGGTTTGGTGGGACGTGATCGAAAAATATGATTATATTCAAGAACCCGTCATTATTACTGATGACGGGGACGACGATGATGACGATAATGATGATGGTGAAACTGAGGTAGAGGATGGTGATTAAAATTCAGTGAATTAATATTTTTTTCAAAACGATTTGTCAGTTGTCCGGAAAACGGAATTTTTTTCAAAGAAATTAAAACGACTCCCAGAATAATGCATATTCGTAATGATAGAGTCAATTGTCATTTATTACCCAAGTATTCTTTTAAAATAATGGAACGGAACGAAAATTATTTTAAAATTAAATTAAATAATAATTTGGATAAAGTTCCGATAAAAAGCATACAATAGCTTGCGTAAAATAATTCTCATAAAACAATGAAAACAACAGCCACACAAAAAAAAATTTTTCTGACCTGGAGGTCTCACTATATGTACTATATGTTTTTGGGGTCGCTGAATCCGAATTTGGGGTCAGTTTCATTCCAGTACATCTGGGTTCGGCCATAACCTCAAAAAACACCCTCAAAATTAACAAATATAGCAATTTTGAGGGTGTTTTTGAGGTTATGGCCGAACCCAGATGTACTGGAATGAAACTGACCCCAAATTCGGATTCAGCGACCCCAAAAACATATAGTACATATAGTGAGACCTCCAGGTCAGAAAATTTTTTTTTTGTGTGTGGTTGTGTAATTATTGAATTTATTTCTATTTTTCAATGAATTCTTATAGATAAAATTAATTATTTTATCTGGATATTTTTCTGCCGTATATTTTTATGTTTTAGATTCGGATATTCTGAACTATAGAAGACATCCGGATCGAAGAAGCAGAAAATTCAAAATATTCATATTATTATATATTGTAATTTTTTTTAATATTGTTAGTACAATAATGACATGTAATTATTTAGCATTGTTATACTGGAGGGTTTTTCCATTTTCAGGGAACAATTTAGTTTGCCTCCTGAAAATTTTTCCCTTCAGCAGTAATTTTTTTTTTGGAGAGTGCCAAAAATTTTTTTTTCGAAAGGGGGGAGTAATGTACCGGCACATAATTACATAGTTTGCCGTGCATAAAATTAATTATAAATTAATAATATTAGTATGCTGGGAGAATAATCTTGGTGACAGATATCAGAGAGAAATACATGATTTTGGATTGAAGATCGCATTATTATTTCTTTTACTAAATATCGATAAATACGGAGTCGCAATCACACGCATATCATATAATATAACACTAGCGTGCACTGCTTCAAAAACCAGATTCATTTTATTTTGTTCAGCGGTCAAAGAGACTCCACACTTCACGTCAGTATCACTCTGACCATTTACATTTAATAACACAATATTTGTTAATATTTTTCAGTAAAAAATAAGTAAATTTGTTCATTTTCTTTCTTTTACCATAAATAAAAAGTACTTATTTATATAAATACAATTCGAATTTTATTTTTTTATCATTGACCTTTGACCTTTTCAACAAATTTTTTAAAAATTAAATGTTCCATATTTCTATACTTTTATAATTTTTTAATTTTTTTTTTATTTGTATATAATAAAATTTGTATTTATTAAATTGAGTAGTGTTGTTTTTTTTAATTACCATCCATGTAAGATGTAAATATAAAATATAAATAAATAATTATTTCTACAATTGCTAATTTTTTTTCTCTTCTCATTTCCTTTTTTTAAGAAAAATTGTTAAAAAGTTATTAAGAATTTTTTTAAGCTGTTTGGGATAAAGTAGGGCGACATTTTTCACAAAATTGTCAGGGAATTTTTAATAAAATTCCTGGAAAACCTGGAAAAGTAAGGAAAATTGATTTTTAAAAATCTGTGGGCACCATGATATTTATATAAATTGTTATTTCGGTGTGATTTTTAGTAATCTAGTTGTTTGTAGCTTTTATTCATGTCTTTTTAATGATAGTGTTAAATAAGTTTACCCCAAAAAATAAATAATAATAATGGGAAACTATGATAAATAAAAAAAATATAGTAATACGTATATTTTCAAAAATATAAACAGTAAACATTAATAAATTGAAGAAATTATATTTTGATAAAAAGAAAATAAAACAATTTTGAATAAATTAAATAAAAATAATTTTCAAGTACCTATATAAAAAATACTTTTATATTTATTTACAACGTTTGACATACAGTTTTTTATACTTTTAAATTTTATCAAAATTTAAAAAAAAAAAATTTGCAAAATTTATCTGTTGAAGCCACTAATTGAACTACTTGCGCAAAACCACTCAAGTGCCTTTACCCGATGTCTATCCATCTCACTTCATCGAAACCACTGCCTCTTATAGGGGATTGGCCATATACCATATATGTATTATAACTATATGGCCAATCCCTATAAGAGGCAGTGGTTCCGATGAAGTGAGACGGATAGACATCGGGTAGAGGAACTTCAGTTGTTTTGCGCAGATGCATCAATTAGTGTTTACCGTGTTTACTTTTCAGATTGGTTCATATTACCACCAAAAAAGTCGCATTTGCGCAAAACGAACAAAATACTTCCAAATCTGCACCGTGATGTTGGGACGTTTTTTTCATATCCATTTGGCTATATATGTATACTATATATATGCCATATACCCATTATACTAGATATATGGGTTTTTCATATTGTTCTTAGTAGTTTCAAAATTCCGCCAATAGAGGCGCAGGTATGATACTATCACAAGTATCAATACGTGTAAACAGACACTCTCATAATGTTGACTATGACGGTTCCTATCATAAACAAGGATACCTAACTCAAACGGAAGAATTGACAAAATTGGTCAGGAAGACGGTAGTTATTAACTAGGTTTTCTTTTCTTACCACTCGTGGCGCTAATATTCCTCATCAACTGATGTGAATATAGCGATATAGTAAGAAAAATACCCCTGTCGCAGCATCTGCATAACATAGCGAATTTCCAAATCTTGGGCACTGGCGGATCTCATCTAAAACCTGTACCTATTTAAAATAGTTTAGCTTTCTAAGAGTAAAAGAATTTTTAAAATCGGTTGGGTAATTAGTTTTGGTATTTTTGGGGACCCAAGAACCCGAACGAATTTTGTGCAGCATAGTTGTATCCATCTAAAATAATTTAGTTCTCTAGCAGTGAGAAATTTTTTAGCATCGGTTCGATAGCTTATTACTGGCGTTTTCGGATCTGCAAGATCCCGGTGGACCTCATTAAAAAATCAGCTCGACCGTATATTTTAGGCGGACTTTATGTAATATATATATATATATATATATATATATATATATATATATATATATATATATATATATATATATATATATATATTCAAAACCCGTTGTGTAGCATTCTACGCCGCATTTGCATCCGCAGGACAGTTGTGGATCTCAGATAACACAACCTGTACCTATCTAAAATAGTTTACCTCGGTAATAGTAAAAAAGTTTCAAAATCGGTCAGTTATTTTATTTTTGACACTTTTAGGTCCTACTGACACTTCAGACCTTACATAACGTAATCTATATGTATCTAAAATGGCTTAGCTTCCCAACAGTGAAAAAATTTTCAAAATCGGTCGGTTAGTTTATTTTTGACACTTTTGGATCCGATGGACCCTGGCAGACTTTACATAACGTAATCTATATTTATCTAAAATAGTTTAGCTCTGTAACAGTGAAAAAATTTTCAAAATCGGTCGGTTAGTTTATTTTTACCACTTTTGGGTCCCATGGACCCTGGCTGACCCTAAATAACGTAATGTATGTCTACCTAAAATAGCTTAGTTCCGCAACAGTGAAAAAATTTTCAAAATCGGTCGGTTAGTTTATTTTTGACACTTTTGGACCCCATGGACCCTGGCAGACCTTACATAACGTAATCTATATTTATCTAAAATAGTTTAGCTCTGTAACAGTGAAAAAATTTTCAAAATCGGTCGATTAGTTTATTTTTGACACTTTTGGATCCCATGGACCCTGGCAGACCTTACATAACGTAATCTATATTTTCACCTAAAATAGTTTAGCTCTGTAACAGTGGAAAAATTTTCAAAATCGGTCAGTTAGTTTATTTTTGACACTTTTGGGTTCTATGGACCTTGGTGGACCTTACATAACGTAATTTATATTTATCTAAAATAGTTTAGCTCTGTAACAGTGAAAAAATTTTCAAAATCGGTCAGTTAGTTTATTTTTGACACTTCTGGATCCTATGGACCCTGGCAGACCTTACATAACGGAATCTATATTTATCTAAAACAGTTTAGCTCTGTAACAGTGAAAAAATTTTCAAAATCGATCAGGCAGTTTATTTTTGACACTTTTGGGTCCTATGGACCCAGGCGGACCTTACATAACGTAATCGATATTTATCTAAAATAGTTTAGCTCTGTAACAGTGAAAAAATTTTCAAAATCGGTCAGTTAGTTTATTTTTGACACTTTTGGGTCCTGTGGACCCTGGCGGACCTTACATAATGTATTCTAAATCTATCTAAAATAGTTTAGCTCTGTAACAGTGAAGAAATTTTTAAAATTGGTCGTTTAGTTTATTTTTTACAATTATGGGATCAGTAAATCCTGGCGAAACTCATACAAGTCTAGTACTCTAACAGTAAGAAAAGGGTTCTAAGGATCTCATATAACTTATGGCAGTCCGTAAGCTTCTTGCGGACATCATTTAATTAATTAATTCAAATACTTTAACTTACTAACTGTGAAAAAATTTTTAAAATCGATTGGTTAATTAATTTCTGGCCTTTTTAGGTCCCGAAAACCTTGACCTCACATAAGATACCTTAAATCCATTTGAAATGGTTTAATTTTTTAACATTATTAATTATTAGTGAAAAAATTTTCAAAATCGGTTCAAAATATTTTTCCGTACATACATATGTACATTGTACATATTTTGTTTTGTTTCATATATTTAATAATATTATATCATAACATAATCTTCAATTTCTTGTTTACTTAAAAATTCAATAAAAAAAAAATTCTTCATTACATTAGCTTAGAAAATCTGTTTAATTTACATTTTTTAACATGAGATAGAACCATGCTAATTATAATGCAATAAATGAGAAACAAAACTCTATACATGTATGTGTGTTATAACACATATATGTGAACAGTTTTCACTTGTTCTCACAAAATTCTTTAATAAAAAAGTGAAATATTTTTATATTTCATAAAGAACTGAGATATAAATATAAATTACTTATTAGACTAACAAAGAAAGAATAAAAGTGAAAATTTACATTTTCTCGAAAACTACTTAACATAGAAAGAAAATTATAAGAACATTTTCTTCATAATTTTTTTTTCCTTTTCAACGATGTAAAAATCGAACTGTCTTATGATAAGATCGAATGATAAAAAATGGCCAGAAAACCTACTTCTGGGCATCCGACGTGTCTGGCTAACGAACTTAGCCAAGCCAATTCAGAATCCAGTCCGCACACAAAATTTCATAAGCGTTAGACGTTTCGTTCGAGAGTTATCGTGGGAACACATATATATATATATATATATATATATATATATATATATATATATATATATATATATATATATATATATATATATATATATATATATATAAATTTTAGTGAATATCATTTTCGTATTCTAGGGACCTCAAAACAGATTTCTGCCATAGTCCCGGACTCAGATTGCGTCATGACACCTACTGTAATAGCTGAATTTCGAGTTTTCGAAATTCGCTAATAGAATGTAAATAGACTTGAAGTATCAAATTAGGGTAACATGGACATTCTTAACCCCAATTTTTGACAATTTTAGAAATGATTTCAAAAATCTTATAAAATTGTTTTTTACATAAAAACGAAGTATTTATCCACCTTAATTTTAAATTAATAATATCAAAATGGACAGGGTGTGTGGTGTTAAAAACTGTTCTAATGGCAGTGTAATTGATAAAAAGCGACACAAGGAATTAAATTTGAGAAATTTTGCATTTTCCAAATACCTAAATAAATTTTATTTTATTAATATTGTCATTTGTTCTTTATGATATAACAATAAAACTATTTCAAATAATATTCAAATTACCGCTTTGATACATAAGGAAAACTAATAGCCTTTTATTTTTAGACACTTTTTTGAATGTAGAGAGTTCGATCACCTTCTTATAGTCACCATGGTTTCTATCATGACAGTACTATCACAAAAATACTATCATCGTGTAAATTAGCTTTAAAAGAACAGTTTTATATATACTAAAGCTTGTTTACGCGATGATAGTCACTATTAAACTATCATGATAGGACTATTACATTATCAGGTTTGACCTGATAGTTTAGAGACTATCATGATATGGATAGCAACTATCATGATTACTATCATCGTGTAAACGGGTTTTTTGTACCTACTATTGCCACTATTGGCGTCATGGTGCCACCACGCTGAATTTAAATAATATTGTCTAACAGAAAATATTTTTTACTGTTGATAATTTGTTGCGTTTGTTATTTAAAATTAATCAAACGATTTTAATAACAAATAAATAGCCTCAATTTTTTTTTTTAAACCTACACATACCGATATATATTCATCCATATTTAAAAAGTACGGCTAAAATGGTCGATTTTTCACAAAATCGCCGATAACTTTGATAGCGGCGGTTGCAAGTGGTAGAAAATTTTCATTTCGTATAGCCTTCGACGTAGTTAACATGCTACAAATAAAATTTGAGGGGAGAAACAGTTCCTTATGCTTTGGTTATCCGACTCCAATATTACGTAAATTTTAAATTTGCAGTTTGTTTTTAGTAAAGAATATAAGATTGATTTTTTTCGAATAAAATAATTATTTAATTCTTTAAACTCATGATCATTTGTATTTGAAATGAGATACATATAACAACATAATATTATCACTGAACAGTTTTATCACAGAATAGGTTTTACAAATTGAACAGACAAATGAATAAAAGCACAGAACAGATGAACATGAACAGATGAACAGGTGAACAAATGACCAGGCTAAATCGCGGAAATATTTACAGGCTAAATCGCGGAAATGTGCTAACAAAAGAACAGTTCTGTTCTTTTTGGCACGTCACTAGTTTAGAAGGATGAAATTTTGTAATTTTGTACTTATATAATGTAGGTGAGCACCTAGAAAGCGGATAAAATTTGTCATTTTGTCATTATATGGAAATTCGTCATTTCTGAAGTTAGCGATATATAAAAACATGTTACTATGACTATTAAAGCAAACAATATCTTATTTAATAAATCTTTAACACTGACTGGCATCCGGAGATGTTGCCGCTGGTAAATCCCATCGGGTGGGTATACAGTTAGTATTTAATAAATTTCTAAACACTAACTGAAAACAATGCACAGCCCAAAGCGTTGGGTTTAGAAGCATAAAATTTTATATAGGAGTTCCTTATATAACGCAGGTGAGCCCTACGGAAAGATTTTTAAAAATTCATCCTCTAAGTGAGTTAAAGAGGGGATGAAAATTTGTATGAAAATTCGTCATTTTTGAAATTAGAAATATCAAAGTTGATGTTTAGGATTCTGTTAATAAGTAAAAGTCAGTCGTATCAGCGTTTTTGGAAATTCAACCCTTAAGGGGGTAAAAGGAGGAAGAAAATTTTGTATGGGAAGTACGTCGTTTTGAAATTAAAAACGTTTGTTTTTGCTTATAATCCTACTTGGAAACACGCCCGACCGCAGTCACGCAAAGCCCGAATATAGTGTTACGATGCGTAATGCATCATCCCACCACTCCCTCGCCCCACTTATCTGTTAAGCGCGGCACGACGAATCAGCAAATTTCTACGGGTATACGACTAATGTATGCGGATTTTGCGGATTTTCCTGATACCATTTTACTTAAAACAAAAATAATTGAAATTTGACAATAGCAGATATCCGAAGATATCTGCAAAAACCTTTTATCGTTAATGTTTCAATATTGGAAAAAAAAAATAGTTGAAATCGATTGCTATGTCGAGTACAGTTAGAATAACTATGGTAAGTGCATGTATCAAATATTTAAAAAAATAAAAAAGAAAAAATTCTTCTAAAATAAATTGAAACAATTTTTCAGAATAAAAATTTTTGTTGTACTCGGCCTAAATTTTTAACTTTGGATTACCATAAAATTTAATTTAAATTGTGCCTAATATTAAGTCAAAATCTGGGCTAAGTACAGCAAAAATTTTTATTCTGAAAAATTGTTTCAATTTATTTTAGAAGAAATTTTTACAACAAAATTTTATTATAGTGGAAGTAAGTTAAAATTAAAATCTGAAAATCAGTTAGTGGTGTTTGGGAAGCTGAAATTTAGAAAGTAAAATAAAAGAAATGAATAATCTTTAATAAATTTTATTATATAATATTTCTTAATTTACACAGTTATTAGCAAAGTACGCAAAAAAACAACCACTACCGAAAACTGGATTGAATTGTTGCATTAAAACCCTATGATTGACCACGATGTCTTTAAGAGTAAAAGAATAAAAGAATTAAATTTCAAACAATCCAAATATATTTACAATTTCATTCATAACAAATTTCAAATGAACCCGTTCACAATTATTGAATGGAGTCTTTAAACAAAACAAATCAATTATTAAGTAATCAACATTGAATAATGAAAACAAGTTATCAATTAATTGCATTAACCAATTAACCAATTAACCAATTAGCCAATCGACAAATATAAATTCCAAAACAATTACAGCTGTTTGATAACAATTAAACAGAAAAATATTACCTGATTAAAAGGTGTGAAAATTTTATACAAAATACTATACCGGCTATTTACATATTATAAAAAATTATTTACATACGTAGGAGCAAGTTTGGGAGAAACGAATGCTTAATTATAAATAAACTTAATACTAATAAATAATAAAAAAATAATCACAAAAGGTATGCAAAATAAAATTTGATTCATACAATTGATACAATATTATGGAATTAAATTTCATTAGAAAAAACTTACGTTTTTAATTAAATATCATCAAATATTATTGGCGTCAAAATATAGAAATATTAAAGTGTTAAACACTAACTACACTAAGTTTCTCCCATGATTACCTGAACGTAACATTATTATAATGACATAGTTTAATAATATCGAACAACAATAAGATCACGAAACCTTAAGGGCCAAGTGATCGGGTGGTAATGGACGTCTATTTCACCGTGCCATAATCCACTAAATTACTTTAATATCAAGTGTCAGAAGGACACTTGCAAAACTAATTACCCATAGGTAGAAGTGAAACTCACTGCCTGCTGACTGAATATGTTCTGTCTGATTGCTCTTATCAGCTAACTTAAATCGGTTTGCCTTTAATGTTAAAAGTCGCTTGCGCACTACGTCATAGAATACTTCTAGAAAGATATTATTTATTGATGCATTACATAATACATATGCATTGTTAATTATTTATTAAGTATATTTTGAATTATACATATGTATCATGTTAATCGAAAATAGAACAGGGGCGGAATGCAAATGGATATTAAATGTTTTGAAACAATTTTAATAAAATTATTTTGAAACTTTTATGTGCAAAATATTAAATACATTTAAAATACGTTGCATTTTATTTTTTTTTTAAATACTTGATACATGCACTTAGCATAGTTATTCTAACTGTGCTCGGCATAACAATCGATTTCAACTATTTTTTTTTTTTCAATATTGAAACATTAACAATAAAACGTACTCGGCTCCATTTTGGCAGATATCTTCAGATATCTGCTTTTGTCAGATTGATTAATACGTCACTTTTATTCAGTATGTCAAACTCCTCATATTTTTAAGGTATTACACAAAAATCTAAACCAATGGTATTTAGAAATAGTGTTTAGAAATCGTTGAAAAAATTTACATATATTCACTACCTAATTAACAATCCGTAGATAAGTATTTATTACAAACAAATTCATGTACATACTTTACATTTAAATCTTTTTTTGTGGTAAATTTTAATTAAACAATAAATTACTAACGCTGAAGTTCACAAGAGTTATAACAAATTTATTGAATATTTAATTCGACATTACATTTAATTAAATCGGTGCATTAAAAATATAAAAAAGAAAAATTATTCATGAATAAAGTAACAATTGTTTTGCATTACCTACATGTTTTTATTAGCACAACCACCATTGTAAGAACATTTATAATAAACATATGGCCAATGTCTCAATTATATGAACAGGTCAGTGGATATACACATATTATAATTTTTTCTTTCTTGCTAATTAACAATAATAAACCTACTTGAACACCGCAAAAAGTAATAACTAAATTAAAATAATTATTACCCTGTATATACAAACACACTTTACAGTCCAATTACATTCTGATATATATAAATACTGTGTTGAATCAAATATAGGTATACAAAAGTACTAAATTGGTAATTAAAGTAAAATTAGCAAAAACAAACGTTATTTAAAACGGATATTGAAATGAATACATCAGCAATCAATTAGCAAGTTGTTACTACAGATAACTTGGAGTTTATTCAATACATCAGAAGAACGTATTAAACAGGGCCGGCGTAAGATTATTTGGCGCCCTACGTGAAATATCTTTTGACGCCTCTGAACTTGATAATCACTTATTGAGATATAATAACAATTAAAAATTACACAATGAATCTTCAACTTTTAACGTGTAGAAGTTTATCTTAAAGTTTATAGTAATAATGTTACGGCTAATACGCATGAAATAGAAAATACGCGTATTAACCGGATAATACGCGTATTATACGAAAGTCGTGGAAAATACACGAATACACAAACGATTATTCTATTAACTAACACAAATCGGTTAGAACGCGTTGCATTCAAAACGTCTTGGTTCAAGTGTTTGTTTTATCAATATACTTACAGTATTACATCATCCGATAAAGAAATAACATGGCAACAATAACAGCAAATTCTAACCATCGAAATTTCTTCAAGAATAATTGAATAAAAAGTATAAAAACATTACACCAGAGATCGTGTCTATTTATCTCACAAGGAAACATTCCAAGCAGTCCCTTTACAATTTCGATGGTACCATGATATATTATTCTTTGTCGAAATCTAAGAGACCCGTATTTTTTTTTATCTGCGAAAAACCAGTCTAAAGGGTTGAAAATGCCCTTTAAAAATTGGGATAAAAATTTAATTTTGCAAATATCTCAAAGATGGTAAGTAGCCTCCACAAAATGGATAAACTGATAATAAATCCCTTAAAAGAGTAGAATAGAAGAAAATAAAAAGGATAAGTTTTTTTTGCTCGCCAACCCTGTTTTGCGGGAAAATTTGAAAATTTTCGGAAAGTCATTGTCCAATAAGAAAAGAGTATCCGACACGTATCATTTCCTATTTATGTTAGATTGTTATGACTTCTTATGATTTTATGAGTGAATCTAGTGATTTTAGCCAGTTGAAAATGCATATATAATTTCAGCAAGTTCAATTTGAAAAAAATATATTTTAGTTATAGAACAGTATTTAATTCGACAGCGACTCGATCGACTTCCCAAGGGTGTCCAGATCTCGATTTGTTTTCGGCTTCCATTTCCCCTTTTTGAAACTTGGTGAAACAACGACTAGAAACACTTTTATCGAGAATTCCGTCAGAAAAAATTAGAGTGGAGTTCAATTGGTGCTGACTTTTTTTGAAAATGAATTTTGAAAATTTGGATAAAGAAAAAGCTCCCTTATATTTCATTATCGTGTCTACCATTGACAGATTGCGTTGAAGGCGGTAAGTACATAATAAATCTGTGGAAGGAAGATGTTCATATTCCTGAATTTACCTTAAAAATATTTTTATTTTTTTTTTAAATAAAATTGTAATTATTATAATTATTTTTAAATACAGTAATACAGACGTGTACTTTCCACAAATTTATTAATTACTTACCGCCCTTCACAATATATCAATGGCAGACACGATATTATAAATTATAATTTAACAGAGATTCTTTTCCTTCAAATTTTCAAAATTTATTTTCAAGAAAATTCACCACCATTTAAAGTCCACTCTAGTTTTTTCTTATTCGCACAATAGTAAACTGCATAACATATTATGTACTATCAAGTATCAATGACGATGAAATCATATATCAAAATTGCCACCAGCTTATATATATATATATATATATATATATATATATATATATATATATATATATATATATATATATAAAAATATATATATATATACAAAAAAAATTTTAGAAGAATTTGTTCTATAATCTAGGATTTTTTTAATTTCTTTATACTTATATATATATATATATATATATATATATATATATATATATATATATATATATATATATATATATATATATATATAAGTATAAAGAAATTAAAAAAATCCTAGATTATAGAACAAATTCTTCTAAAATTTTTTTTGGAGTTATCAATAATTACAATTAGAATTTATGAGTCATATACCCACGTATGGTTGGTTTCTATTCATTTATACTTGCATACAAGTGTAAAATGAAAAAATAAAGAAAAAAAAACAAAAATCATTTGTTTCATAGAATTAAAACGTTCCAATGAATTACACAGTTAATTAATCATATCAGAATGTGAACATATAGAAAAAATGCTTTGATTAATGATAAAGAGTATTTTTTACGTACCGTAAAGAAATTTTTTTCAAATTGTATGTTACATATTCATATCAATTTAAATAAGTATTATAATATAAGTATGTTATGGGTGCAGGAAGGATCCCTTTCTATATGTAATATTTTTATTAAACATCATTTGTTTGATGGACTGTATATAAGCCAAAGCAACTAAAAATGGTCCACCGTTATTAAAAAATGAAGCAAAATTAAACGTACAGTCTAGGTTACTATAGTAAGTCTAATATTAAAAATAACAAATAGAGAAAAAAACAATAAGCTAGGTTCGTTTAATTTTGCTTCCTTTGTTGTATTTGCTTGATGACGTCGATATCATCGACGACGATTTTAGTTGATTTGACCTATATGTATGAGACACACACACTCATGTAATACTGGCTTGTGCATGAAAATAGGTACATACATGTATTATGTTTTTGTTAGACAGAAAATTATTTCTAGTTTTAAGAATGATAAATTATATCTCATATTTCACAAAAATGTTCTATTTTTACCCACCGTTAAACTAAGAGAAAAAGAAATTTTATATCATTCAATGCACAATTTAATTTTAAATATATATATATATATATATATATATATATATATATATATATATATATATATATATATATATATATATATATATATATATATATGTATACAGATTCGCCAGCGAAGTGGCTGATGTTATTCACCAGCGAAGGCCACTTAGCCACGTAGGCACTGGCAATTGTGGGCTGGTAGGTCGAGGGTTTCAATCTCGCGGCCGCCTATGCTCGTAAAGGTTTTCTGCAGTTTCGCTTCACAATTCCAAATGAATATCTCCGTAAGAGAACGGCAGCAAACGCATACCTACCAAATCCTAGCCCATACACCACTTCCCTTATCCTCCACTCACATCATAATAGAATTAAAAATTGTAATATAATAAGTTGGAACAATAATGATGTAGGTGGCGTCTTTTATAAACTAGCTATTTAAAAACGGACGTTAAACTCCATTATAATTACTATTGTTATTACAAGCTCTACAATGTTCTTAATAACAAACATATTGCTTTAAACAGGGTCGGATTGGCCTTTGCGGAGACATCGGGGCGCTTCTCATGTGGAAGCGCCTTAGTACTTTTGTAAATGCCCCTGTTAAGGTGATAAGCTCCAGTAATTTCCGAAATTTTTCGAAAAGGATCGATGATAAAATAGTATAAAAACAAAAAATAAACTACTTTAAAATTTATTATTAATCCTGCGGAGTCCCCTTTTGTGTGGAGATCTCGACGTACGTGCCTCTTGGCTCGTGTGCCGGCCCTTGGTGTAAATCCGGCTCTGGATTTAAATCTATCCAAATCTGACGTGTTCAAAATCAAATATAGTGGTAAAATTCTAAAAAGAAGGTAAGTATTTTATTGTAATAAAATTTTATTTTTTTTCTTAAGATCTTATTGTCACAGTTAATACATAATAAATGCAACATCCGCTCAAGAGTATAAGTATGATCATATACTGCCTTTATGATATTTCAAAAGACAATTTGAAATGAAATGAAATTCAAAGTGAAGAAGAAGTTTATTATATTGTCACCTTATTGCGTCTGTTTCTCGAAAATTTATACTATCTAATTATCATAAACAAATAAAATATTATGGTTATCCTTCCCACATATACAAAAATTAGAAAGAGGGAAAATACTTACCTATATCAATAATTATATTTCAGTGTTATAAAGTTTATTTAAACTAGAGTCATTGTCATTGTTTACTCTCTAGAGTAAAATGTAAATGCATAATTTAACTCTTTTTATTTGTAGTATAAATGTAAATGTAAAAGGCGATGCAAAAAAAGTTTTTATATAAATATGAAATCAATATCGAGTTGAGTATAATATCAGCAATTTTAGATCCTTTCGTAAGTTTTTATTTTTTCGTAATTCATTTTGGAATTTATAAAAAAGAAGATATTTGAGGTACTAAAAAGAAATATTTAAAAAAAAAGAAGACATTAAAAAATACCTTGATGAGAATAACTTATGATATTAAATTGCAATTTTTAAAAGTAAACTATTTAGAAAAAAATGGCGTGAGCAACATATTTCTATTACTAAGTAAAGTCTAATTTCCCCTTTACATTTGAACCTTTTGAAAATAATTTGAACCTTTGAACCTTCTGGCGTGTCACTGTTTGAAAAACATGACAAAACACTTTTTCCTTTCTCTACCGCTTCCAAAGTTTTCTAAAAACCAGAAGGATTAGAGAAGTATTATTTTGTAAGGTTGTAGACAATTTACATAGATTTACGTAGCCGGATTTACATAAAGGCACTTGGGGCATGTGCCCCGAAACCTCCACCAAGTTAATAATAAATACCTCTTTTTCGGTTCTTTTTTTTTTTTACTAATAAATTCTATTTTCAGAAAAATTTGAAAATTTTCGAAAGTTTCCTTAATGCTTTAGCAAGGGCCCCCACATGTGAAATAGTTAGGGGTTTCTACATGAGAAGCGCCTAGAAACCTCTCAAAGCTAAATTTGGCCCTAGTTACATCGTTCCTCACCACTATCTCCATAAATTGCAACAAATTTTAATTTTGACCATTTACCCCATTTCTATAGTATTATTGTGATATAAAAGAATCTCACTTACCGAATTTTAGCTCATTCCGCGCATGAGAACCGCTATACTTGTCAAAATATAGTGAGAAAAGAGACATATTAGGTATATATATATATATATATATATATATATATATATATATATATATATATATATATATATATATATATATATATATATTTCTGTGACCTTTTACAGTGAATTTATTAACACCAACAAACAATTACACCAATATACAGACATACACGTACATACTATTTCACGTATATGCATACGTAGACAAATACGTGTGCATCTACACATCGATTTCACGATTTGATTGGTTCTGGAAGAAAAGCCAGATAACAAATTTTGACAAAAGTTCCAGAATATTCTATTCGGAAAATAGCAAAGATGTCGAAAAACCGACTTCACCATTTGATAGTCTACCAAAGAAAGGACTAAACGGCGGAACTCAGTTCTAGAAAGGCGGAAACGAAGTTCTAGAAAGTTCTATTCGGGATCTAGCAAATATATCGGGAAACTAACTTCACCATCTAATTGGTCTTCGAATAAAAGCATAAATAACAAAAATTTAGCAATGTTCTAGAATGTTCTATTCGAGAACTAGCAAATATATCGGTAAACTGACTTCACCATCGAATTGGTCATCAAATAAAAGCTTAAATATAACAAAAATTGAACAATGTTCTAGAATGTTCCATTCGAAAACTAGTACAAATATCGGAGAACTGATTTTACCATCGGATTGGTCGTCGAATGAAAGCTTCTAGAATGTTCTATTCGAGAATTAGCAAAAATATCAAAAAACCAATTTTATCATTCATCTAATCTAATTATAAATATTATACTTTTTTGCAATTGTATACGTTGGCGTAAATTTATAACTAAAACTTTTGTATAGCACCACTATTTGACCTTTTTCGCCAAGGACCAATCTGCTTTCTCAATATTTTTGTTAGTTTCCGAATAGAATAACTATTCGCGAACATCTCTCAAATTCTGTTATTTAGCATTTTCTTTGATGACCTGTCTAATGGTAAAGTTTATTTTTTTATATCTATTCTAGGTTTCGAATAGAATGATCTAGAACTTTTGTCAAATTCCGTTATTCCACCATTTCTTTAATGGCAAATCGCAGAGTAAAGTTAGTTTTCCGATATTTTTCCTAGTTTCCGAATAGAATATTCTAAAACTATTACTAAATTCCACTGTTTGGTCTATTTTTCAATTGCTAACCAATAGTGAAGTCGGTATTTTAATATTTTTACTGGTCTCTAAAAAAAAATTTTAAAATTGTAGTCAAGTTTTGGAGCTTATCCATTTTCCTAATATACTTACAACTACAATGTACGACAGTTGTGCATATGTTTGTATTTAGATGAAGACGTGTGTTCTTGTAAGCATGCATTTAAGTAAGTGTATACGCGTGTGTATATCAATAATGAAATGCGTATGTGTTCACATATTATGTTTCTGTACCCCCTTAAAAAAATTTTACTGACGGCCCTGGTGATCCGATATAACGTACTTCCCCTTTTTTTGTACCGACCATACGTTATATTGGAGTTCCTACGTATGTACGGTAGCCTTTCCTTTTTGATCCTATTTAGAACAAATAGGTTTTAACTAACTCTGCTTTTTTTTTAATAAAAGATTTTGTAACATAAAATTTACAATATATACTGACTGCAATTCCGTAACCGTTAGAAACTCCATGTATAGAGATAAACGAAAAACATTTTGAGCATGTTGCTCTGAAATAATATTTAATGAAACTAAGAGACGAGAGGGTGGGGTAGCCAGGGTTACAGCCCCGGGGTTCAAGCTGTAGAAGGGGGGCCCGTAGTTATTGGTAGAGGGCCCGGGAAAAAAAGTTAATTTTTTTTGCTTAGCACTTATTTTTGGGAGGAAATTTTTAAAAAATGTGGTTTATTCCTGAGGCCTGCCATGGTTCTCCATAACCCTCTAAAGAAGTAAGTGAAATACATGACAAGTGAATTAATTAACTGGGAAATTAAACAGCAAATTAATTTTCGATATAATTTATGTCCATTTGGAATGTTAGGTTTAACGGATGTTTAATACGTATTCCTCGATCAGCGGTAATTTGAAGGACTGAGTGACTATGTTTGTTAGAATTTTGCTCTAGCTCTACATATATATAATTCGCTCTACAGTCGTGAAAAATCCCAGGTCATACAAAATTTTGGTGATTAGTTTGTAGGTTTGTACCTTAGATATTTTTTGAGAAATTTAATTGAATTTTCTTAAGCTCATTCTACAACCTTAGCTAGGACTTTTCGCTAAAAGGATGTAACCCCCCATATAATGTCGAAAAAATGTTCTGAATTTACTGTATGGTTTAGTTTTTTTGTACGCCCTAAATTGCAGTTTGCTGTAAACACAATTAAAATTAGCATGTAAAAAAAAAGGTTCAAAGAGACTTGCAAATATGTACGTATATACGATGAGTATAACTTTATTAGAGCTTAAAAAAATGGAAAGTACTGTAGAGTTTTACCCTACATATTTTTTGTACAACAAAAATGCTATGACAAATGAATTCTTTCAACAATATATGGATGCATTTTAATAAATGCATCCATAAGATAAACCAATAAGATAAAGACAAACTTATATGAATACTAAGCAATAAAACAGTTAAAATATATTCGTATGAGTTTATTATTAATCGAATCCGAAATAAAAGAAAAAAACTCTTGATTGATATTAATGGGGAAGTGAAGAAAAAACTGATTTAAATATGAATAAGGGCGGTTTTTTGTTGAATAATGCCATATCCTTCTTTTAATAATGATTTGTTTTTCACCTTTAAAAGCCTTCAAAAGACCTGCTGCTTTTATTGTTAGTAAAAACAATATTTGTATATGTTCAGGAATGAACATTTGTATTTCGCGTGGTTTTGTATTGAATGAAACACAACACTGTTTACTATTTTAACTAATTTTTATTGATTTAAAAACGGAAGCTGTTTATTTTACTATTGCACACAAATTACATAAGTTGATTCACATAATAATAATTACAACAACACAAAACTAAATATATATTCTAAAAGGACTGTAAATTGTTTCAACTCAATAAGGCAAGTTCCCACGACGTCTGTCTTGGAGCGTGGTTGGGTTCAAAGTCTCCTTAAACAAAAAACAAAGGACGCTAAGTCCGTTATGCGCGCATGCGCAGTGAAACCATATCACATCAACATTCAAACAATTGAAAGGAATTAAATAGAAAAAGAATAACATTTCGTTTTACGAAACATCCTCCGGAAGGGGGGGGGGCGTTGGAGCAACTTGTACAAAATTGCGAACAAAATTCAATTCTATGAAGCATTAACCGATAGTAATTACATACTTCAATTTTAAGAAACATTGAGTCGTATGAGTTTATGAATGGGTCGATGATACTCGCCCTTTTCCGTTTTTATTAAAGTAGATCGAATTAACTGGTCAGTTTTATTATAAAAAAAAAATTAACAACGCGGGCTTTTACCCAATTAAGCGGTAGAAGATTGTCTTTCTTAACGAGCACAATGTCGTTTTCCTTTAAATTAGCATGTGGCTGTTGCCATTTTGAACGATTTTTGAGTTCATTCAAGAGTATTGTTTGGACCACTGGTTCTAAAATTGACATTTTATTAGAAAGTTTTTGATATAATTACAGTTTATTCTCTGAAATATGAGACAGATCTGGTTCAGGTAGTTCGATCATTGGTTGACCAATTAAGAAATGAGAAGGAGTTAAGCAAATAAGATCGTTGGGATTATCGTTAACAGCACATAAAGGCCTTGAATTCAATATGGCTTCGATCTGAGCAAACAAAGTGGATAACTCCTCAAAAGTAAAATGCATATTTTTTAATTTACGTTTTAGTAAATTTTTTGCAGCTTTGATTCCTGCTTCATACAGATCCCCCATATGACTTACAGTGGGTACTGTAAATTTCCACTGAACGTTATGTTCAAATACAAAGTCGATAAGTTTGTTGTAATCCAATTGTGAATGAAAGGATTGATACAACTCACGTAATTCATTGTGAGTTCTCTTGAATGAAGTTGCACTGTCCGAAAATAACGTGTGACAAATACCCCTTCGTACAAAAAACCGTTTTAAAGCAGCTATAAAGGCATCCACAGTTAGATTCGAAGTTAGCTCTAAATGAACAGTTTTTGTAGATAAGCATACAAAGAGACATAAATGTGACTTAACAATTGGTGCCTTACGCGATTTCTAAGATTTCACGTAAAAAGGACCCCCGAAATCCACTCCAGTAACTAGAAATGGTCGTGTACAATTTATCCTTTCTTTAGGCAAGTTGCACATAAGTTGTTGACACGGTTTTCCTCTAAAACGACAAGTGATACATTTATTTATAATTGATTTAATTGCTGTTCGCGCTCCTATAGGCCAATATTTCAATCTTAAGTTCGCCAGAGTGGCTTGAGTACCTGTATGAAAGAACTTTAAGTGGTAATGCTCTATTATAAGTCGAGTAACAAAATGTTTGTTCGGAAGAATGATTGGATGTTTTTGATCGAACTGTATATTCGCGTTTTTTATTCTACCACCAACGCGCAAAATTCCCTTTTTATTTAAAAATAGAGTTAGCCTTTTGAGAGGGCTTGATTTGACGGTAAAGGAATCACGACTAAGATTGCCTTGTTGCAGTTCTTCAATTTCTTTAGAAAATTCCGATTGCTGAACAGCTTTAATAACAATGTCATGACCAGAATGTAATTCTAATATTGTTAGTGGACCACAAACCTTTTGATTTGATTTTAAATTGTTATAAAATCATAAGCAATATGATAGAACACGTTTCAATTTGATGAAACTAGAAAACTTGTGTAGGAGTACCTTCATGTATGAAGACTCCGTAACCGCAGTGCTTGCGCACGCAACGGATGCCGATTCGACATTGCTTTCTGAATCAGACCTAACCTCTAAACACTGTGTCCAGTCTAACACCGATTGCTGTAACCATGGAGGTCCGTGCCGCCATAGTTTACTGTTGATTAAATGTCCAGCTTTCAAACCTCGTGTGAGAAAGTCACTTGGATTTGATTTTGAAGCGACATGATTCCATGAAGAACGTGAAGTGAGTTCTCGAATTTCACTTGCTCTAGTAGATGTAAAGATATCTAATTTTTTAGATTTATTCGACAGCCAAGACAAAACAATTGTCGAGTCTGTAAATAAGTGAATTTTGTTAATTTTGATGACTGGATTAAGATTCTTGACGACTGTATTAGTAAGTCGTGCAAGGAGTAGTGCACCACAAAGTTCAAGTTTAGGAACAGTTAACCGTTTTAATGGTGCGACTCTAGTTTTGGATATGACCAAATTAGAAGTCCAGGTTTTATTGGAGTAACTTCTAATATACACATTAGCTCCGTACACTTTTGTACTAGCATTGCAAAAACCGATGATTTCGGCGTAACAAATATTATTTGAGTTGAAGTAATGACGAGGAATCTGAATCCCTTTGAGAAAAAGTAAATCATTGTAATAATTTTCCCATTTGCATAAAAGGGAATCTGGAAGTGTTTCGTCCCATTCCAGTTTCTCTATCCAGAGATCTTGCATGAAAATCTTTGCTGTAATTGTTATCGGAGAAAGGTAACCTAAACGATCAAATAACTTTGCAATGCAAGATAGAATACCCCGTTTTGTAATTCTGATTCCGTCTGAACACAAACTTGTAGATGATCAGAGGTAGCATCCCATTTTAAACCTAAGGTGTTTACTAAATGAGAGTCCGGAAATTGTAGACTGTTTGTAATTTCATTCGAGTTGAATGAATCCTCTAATATAGAAGAATGATTGAAAGCCCACTTGTGAACTGAAAAACCTCCCCTTTTTAATAACTGAATTAGCTGCGTGCGTAACTAAATCGTATCTGAAAGTGTGTTTGATCCAGTCAAGACGTCAGTAGTAGAAATTGGACAGTTCTGGGCCCTCCATCCTTCCATCCGGATTTTTTGGCCGAACTCGGATGGAGGTAAAACTACCGGGGCGGTTCTAGAAGCCTCCGGCGGTGGGTGGAGTAAAATTTGGTCTCACACCTAACGACATCTACTGAAATTTTGTCCAACCTAAGTGAACCTAACGGAACTTGATCCAACCTAACAGAACCTAAGGAAATTTGGTCTAACCTAACTGAACCTAACAACATTTTTTTTAACCTAACCCAACCTAACAAAATTTTTTTAACCTAACCCAACCTAACAAAATTTTTTCTAACCTAACCGAACCTAAGAATTAAAAAATTCCCTAACAGATGGCGCAGCCACCTTCGGGCCCTGCAAATTCAGTACTAGATAGCGTTGCTAGCCGGGATACTAGTGATCCCTGTGCATAAGCTTGAAAAATTGTCAAGTAAGGGGGGGGGGGGGTTCTTATTCCTAACGAAATAGGAAACTATTTTTGAAATATATTTTGTTTCGCACTCTTGAGAACAAATGATGTTATCATTTGTTTGATAAAGGTGGAGCCCCCACCCTTAGATACAGACGGCGAAGCCCCCGGTATGGTGCAAGGGGCAAAGCCTCTATCGGGGGCCTAAGGGAGAAGTTGCCCGAAATGGAAAAAGAATTATTTATGTACATTAGTCTCTAGTCTTTAAGGACATCCAGTGGAAAGTTGACAATTTGGGCAGACCTGTCCCCCAATTTTTTTATTTAATAATGAGCAAAACTATGGTCAAAGAATCTCGTATTTTAGTAATGAATTGTTACAAACTTACGATATACTTTAAAATACATAATTTAGAAAGGAAAAATACATTGCAGCCCGCCCCCCATATTTTACTGATATCTATACAAATCTTATTTACTTGTTTATTTCTTTTTATTTATCTATACAGTTGTAAATATTTTAAGGTTTGTAATCTACACAATAATGATATTGTTCATAAAAATGTTCAAAAGAAAAATATTGTCCACACCAAGCACATCTTATAAAAGCCGGTTTACCACATACACTATACTTTGGTGCTCTTCTTTCTTCTTTGGAAAAGCAACATGTTACAGAATTTTCAAAACTTTCTGGTCGTTGGTCAATATATCAATTTTTATACCATCCATACTTGAACAAATTTTGAAAACGAGGCGACGAAAACTGATGGTGAGCTAGAGACTGAAGTTTTAGAATATTGTTACCGCGATGAGAATCAATATTATATACTCATTTAGAATTACATTATCCAAAAATAATCTGATGAATTGTTTTCAGAGTCGATATCCATAAACATCCAGAGGTTAAAAAATATTGACAATTGTATAGACAAATAGAAATAAATAAATAAGTAAATAAGATTTGTATAGATATATAAATATAGATTACAATTATAATAATTATAATATAGATCTGTATAGAAAGATGGATTTGTCAAGTAAAGGGGGGAGTTGCAGTGTATTTTTCTTTCTAAATTATGTATTTTTAAGTATGTCGTAAATTTCTAACAATTCATTACTAAAATACGAGATTCTTTGACCATATTTTTGCTCATTATTAAATCAAAAAGTTAAAAATTTTCCCAAGTTAACAAAGGGTGTATTTATGCAACAAGAAATAAACTGATGCGATGTAAAACATATTAATTAAAAATTATTTTATTTACACATAACAGCCTGCTCTATTACCAAAAAATACCTGATAAAATTACGGGTTGGAGGTGGGGGATGAAACCCCAATGGTTTTATAACTTTAATTTTGGTATCATAATAAAGATCTTAAAGTTTCATTTACAAATATATATAGTTTCCCTACCAAAGCTCTTACCATTTCCAAGATATTTAAGAAAATTGAAAAAAACTCTAATTTTCAGGGGTGAGTTTCACCCCCTTAAACCGCTTATGGGCACGAACGAAATATGGCATTGGATTAGTTTCAATAAGATCTACAATCCACCAAAGCCTCAAAAATTTTTGAGAGATACAGTTGGATACCTTTCCTTGTTAGTAACAAATTAAAAAAAATTTTAGTCATGTGCTTAAACTCAGTTTTAAACCTTTCCGAGTTACAAACTCAATGCAATTTTTTAATTAGCCTAATTGTAAGTTACAAATATTACTTACGTTAGCTTATCTTTAAGATTTTTTTGTTTAGGGTTAAGTGTGTAGATTATCTCGATTCATTATCGAGAAATATCTCACCCATCCATCTATCTGAATTTAAATCATTCTTAAAATACTGTAAACATTAATTTGTAATTTTTTTTATCTAATATTAGATTTAATGTCGTACAATTTCATATAATAAGTAGATTTAATTTCATTTTGTGATTTCATTAGTCATTCCGTGTAACTGTTTGTAATTCTTTCTTGTGACGTAACGTCATTCGAATATTTTTTATGTCAAATATTTATGTCATAATATTTATGATCAAAGTTTTCAAGAACAGAAAGTATCATTTATAAACAAACATAATAACGAAACAGGTATACTCTATGATAGACCGAATTCAGAAGCATTTGGAAAATTTAAATTATTGCTATAGATTATTTTTTTAAGTCATTTGAGTTGCTGAAATTTTATTATACGTAAACCGCATTCTACGGAGACCGCGTTATTAGGAGACCTATCGCAATTTTATACCGTATTATATGAAATTCGCGTTATAAGGTTACTTTACACTTGACTATATACATATAAATATATGACCGCGTAAAATAAGATCGCGGAAATCAAATAAATTCGTGTAGATTGAGGGACCGATATAATTTGTAGTTATTTACACAAAATTCTAAGCAATGTAATTTTGCAGACAATTTCACGCAAAAAAGGTGTACTTGTTACATTTCCATAAATAAATAATACCGTTTATACCGCTTTCAAGTAATTTAAAATACAAGTATCTATCCTCAAATTATCCCCTAATCATAAGTGATGGAATATAATTAATTGATACCATAAATTTAATTATCCTAATATTCATACGCACCCCAACAATATGAATACATTATTCAAAAGCGCCTAAAAAAAGAAGTCGGTTTTCGTATCGTCCTTTACAGTCCACTGCTTTACGTTATCTCTCTTTATTACTATTGAATTTTGGAAAAAAGTATAGGTATATAAAAGGTACCATTATTTTTGAATGTACTATCACCTCTAACTATTACGGTACATAATTTCGTACAGTATTTTTTGTTACCGTTTACCGTATACCGTATTATAATTTCAATAAATCGTATCGTTAGATAGATATTTTAAAAATAAAATAAAAATTAGATTTCTTTAGCCACTTTTCATTCTTAAGCTTCCTTTACAAAGTACTAAACTTAAAAGTTTGTGGTGTTTCTGGAAGAAATACAGGAAACTAAATTATAACATAATTGACCCTCAAGTAACACATATGGAAGTAAAATTGTCGAATACATTATTTTATCTATTTGTGTATTAAAACGTAAAAATATACTTAAGTGCTTTATATAGTTTAGCCCGAAAATTGTGAAAGACTGAGGAGTCCTAACTTAATGCTTGTCAAACACGTACTTGACGACTTTTTTTTATTAATATTTTGCTTTCAGTATCAACAATTTAAAAACAATTATAATTAAATTTTTTTTTTAAATATTGTAAATAGAAATTAAATATACCTAATTAAAATTTAAATAATATACAATTTTGAAAATAATAATGGTCTATTTATTACTTCAAAAGTAACTGAATTCAAATGCGTTCGTCACTTTTAAACGAATGTAAACAAAATATCACAAAAGTTAAAATATAATATTGTTGGTTTAGTCAAAGACGTTTGTGTTGATGTTGACCAACAGTGTTGGCAGCTGTACGATAATTATCGTACATGTACGATAATTTGATGGTGACGTACGATAACATTTTTATTATTTCACACAAAAGTACGATAATTTTTCATTAAATTATAAAGCAAAATTTACTAAATTACATTGTGTACGATAATTTACCTCGAAAATACGAAAAATACGGTAATTTCACACATTTGGTACGATCAAAATCCTCTTTTTGGCTGCCAACACTGATGACTAATACTGTTTAGTGCGTAAACGATAAACGTAGGCAGTACAGTGTGTCGTTATTACCATCTCTTACTTAAAAATGATTGGAATTTTAAAAAATTCCAAGAATTCGTTCTATATTTGGTATTGACTGTAGTATCCAAATGGCAAATAGCTATACACCATTGATGCTGTGACTAAACATCTACTATGTAATATAGAAGCCTGAACCATGTACTTATTTCAGGGAATTTACAAAAAAAAAAAACTTAAACCTCCAGAATATCAAAAATTAAAGGAAAGTAGAAGTCATTAAATGAAAAGAAAACCCATTATGTATTTCTCAATCAATGTACCGTTTTCATAAATTTATTAATAATAAATAAACACATCATTCAATTTTGTATTATTGAATTGCTTTCTGAAACTTCTCAATTGTGTGTAAATGTAAAGAAATAAAATGCGTATACTACATACGTGGGTAACGAATAGAAAAGACCACACCACAAATAATCAATATTTGTAACAAATAATAATAAAATGAATAACGGAACCCTCCTAATTGTGTTTTTCTTTTCGTAGGAAAATATTAAATAAGATTTCTTCTTGACAAGAAAACTGTATAGATGTATTAAATGTCGAATTGAAATATATACAATGCACTTATAGGTAAGTATATAAATGACTAACAATTTTTGCTTTGCTTTTCATTGCCATGATTCTTCTATGAGGGGAATCAATAATTATTTTTCGTCCAATAAAGAAATACACTGAATATTGAAATTTGATGCATTAAAATAGGTATTATCATGATATTATAAAATGTTTCTCAGTTATTTATTTATCAAAAAAAAAAAGAAAGAAAGAGATATTTTGTTAAAAATATTGTGAGTTTGATATTGATAAAAATTACTTCCAAAAATATGTGATAAAAAATTGACACAAATACAACACAACAAATCAATAATTTATTTTCGGTAGTTAAGTACCGGAATAGCTAAGTAGCTAAGTATTATAGGAATTCACGTTGTATGAATTTGCGTTGTATAGTTTTTACTATAAAATTTATTTGAGAAAGTTAAAAGAAAATTGTGTTTAATTAAGATTGGACACAATCTTACCCAATCTTATACTTCTCGATTTTATACAACTTCCTATTATCAATAAAATCATTCCCTTGGAACCACTTATCCATACTGGCATGAATTGAAATGGTCAATGCCAGTCCGTGATTAACTCCACTAACCACGAAAACTTTTGACTTGCTTCAAAATACAATGTAGCAACTTTAAGAAAAGTAATATAAAATTGTGTCAAAAATTTCATATTTATCAAGAATATCGGAATTGGGTTTATAAACCAGTATCTTTTAATGAATAATTACAAATACCTTATAAGTTAATACTTCAAAACACAATTGAGGTTAGTAACGAACTTTGTTCCTGTTTCGGGAAAACAGGTGTGTGCAGCCTTACACCAAACTTACCCTGATACTTGAAACAGTATTGCTTTGATCACAAAGAAAATATTCTAATATTGTTTCCGAAACTACTGAAGTAATTGGAAGCATTGTGATCACTTGTGAAAAGAAAATTTCTTTTTTCCTGCTAAATGAAATTTTTCACGCATATTTTATGTTTTAGGGCTTTCTGAACAATTTTAGTTTTATATCTATCTGTCCGTCTGTGTATCACCAAATCCCAAAGCAACTTCTGGACTATTCAATTGTTTTTAATTAAATTCAGAAATTATACGATTTGGTTCTTAGATGATCCCATATGAATTTCATCGCAATCGGAGTAACCATAGCTACGCCGCTTCTGTGACTTCTATTATGATATAGTATCGCACCAAAGGCATTTATCGAATAACCTCTAAGCTATTCGATTGTTTTTAATGAAATGCGGTTTGGTTCTTAGTTGTCCCTCTATATATTTCATACCATTCCACGGCGCTACCTTCACTCAAATTTTGAGAGTATTTAACATTAGTCCATGAATGGTTCTCTATAAATTTCAATATAATCAGAGTAATGATAGTTATTATGCATGTAAAAACGTAGTAGCAGGGATCCAAAAGACGCCCAAAATAGAAGGTCGGGCGAATCCTAACCAAATTTTGCTTAAATATTATTGAGACTCCTAAACGTTCTCAGAGATCGGAATTCTTTGTGTATTTACTAGCGTTCTCCTCAAATGGGTCCTCAAAAAGATCGAAGATTAATGTGTTTCTAAAATTATCAATTAGACTTAAGAGTATCTATGAAAAGGTCTCGTGGTATGAAAAGTAGATGCGCCATTGAAATACGTATATAGCTACTTTAGAGTCGTTGGGTGAGTGGAGCGATGCACTACGAGGAACTGATTTTGCACAAGATTTTAAAACTATTATTAGTGAGTTAAAAAATTATATTAAAATAGAGTCTATAAATGTTCCAGGAATATGTATTTAAAATTTCAAGTCAAAATTAAAATACAAAAAAAGTTATACCGATTTTTGTATAGTCATGTTTTGACGGCGCTGTCTAAAACTGCAAAGCAAAACAAAGAAAAAGCAGCATAGACACCTACAAGAGAAAGAACAAAGGGCCAAACTACTATATCATATGTAGCTTAGCATGCCGGATGTCGCCACAATTTTACGTCATCATATGTCACACCGAGACTCTCCACTTTATCTATAGTTATATAGGTACATATTTAGAGTTTGTGTTTTAATATAGAGTATATGGGTGAAGTGGGTGCGGGTACATATATACGTACTATAGAACTACTGTATGTATGTATCTGCTAATAATGATGTAACCAAAATCTAACAATCAATAGCCACGACCTAACAATGGTTGTTTGCTCTTGTAGAGCCGATGCACGACTAAGCAGTAAGCAGTATAAAATGCAGCTCTTTGCAACTTTCCAACCACAGGTTTTTATATGTACGCTTACCCTGTCTCATCTGTGAGAAAGAATTTGAGATTACTTATGGATTACTATACGGTTCCGGAATGGCTGATTAGCTATTTATTAGTATGTACGTTTATGTATAAACATTTTATAAAATATAAACAAAAATTTATTTTAAAAAAAGTTGAAATGTGTTTTGCTCGAAATGACATTTTTCAAATTTCGCAAATCCTAACTCAAAAACTTTTTATCCAACTTTAATAAAACTTTTGCTCATTTTGTTTATTATTATGCCTATTGTGCATCCCCCTCCGACCTAGTGATTTTTTTTCTTTTTTTTCCCATTCATAAACTTAAAAGTGCGAGAAAATGAGGCTGTTTCTAAAACCTTTTTTTAAATAAGCATCATTTTTCGAAAAAGCGCTTTACTTCCGGTTTTGGTGGAGGGATGCACAATTACATAATATGTCTGTATTAAAATGCCATATAATTTTTTTTTTCAGATGTACTGGAGAGGCTCTATCATTTGCGCAGATTTGGGCTGTTTTTTTTTACGTCAACTTCAACACCCTTTGTGATAGAGAAACAGAATTAAAATTAAATGAAAAAGTTTTTTTTGTAGAGTTCCTAAGTTATCAAATGTAAAAAAAATTTAACATTAAAAATAAATTTTTCACTTAAAAAAAGATTATTTCAAGAGAGTCTTTTTTTAAGCTTCATTCACTAATAGTACCTTAAATGAAGCTGTAATCAAAATTATGTGTCAGCGCCACCAAATAGGCCCCAAATTAAAATACTGAGCAACTTTTGGCAAAATTCTGTTCAATTATGATCGAGATTTCCGAAGAAGATGAAAGTAAGGTTAAAATGGTCTCCCAGGGCCGTGGGCGCCTCAAGAAAAGTCTAAAATAGAAATTCTTCTAAAACTATTGGTATCCAATAAATATCTTGATCTACAACAAATAAATTGTATACGACGAGAATGCAATTTCAGGTTACATATCTGATAGAAAACTGGAAAATTTTATATGCATAAATCTTATTGTTAAAGTATTTATTGTTTCAAACATAACTTTAATAATATGATAAGGCACGAAATTTAGTACTTTAAGTAGTTTAAGCATAAAATCACTTTAAAAATTGTATAAAACTCTCTTACCGGTACAAGAAAGATGTGGCAGCGTATTTTTTAATCGTTCGATAATTTAAATATTTGTTTACGACAAGTGTCGTGAAATAGCCAACTGAAAGTTAGTTAGTAAATAACAATACCCCTGTCGCAGCATCTGCATAACATAGCGAATTTCCAATCATAAAAGTTACTTTTTTTCGAAAACCCGCTTACCTAGAATAATGGTTCAAAATGTATTTTCTGTGATTTTCTTGGTTCTTTACCACAATGTAAAAAAAATTGAAAAAACTTTTAAATTTTGGCAAATTGTTTGCAAAAAAACTCATTTTTTTGAGGTTTTTGGAATTGGACGTGTCTGACTGGAGAACTCATACAAAATTTTTGGACTTCCAACGTTTTATTGTTTTATTATATTTGCATCCCAAACTAGTATCTATCCTATAAATATAACAAGTTTCATCCAAAATGAATTTTTCGGATATATAGGCACTTAAATTTTCGAAATTTCTAAATTAATTTAAAATAGAGTTAGTCTCCAGAAATTTTGTATTATGGTAAATTTAATGTAATAAATGACAAGTATATAAGTATAGTAATTATAAAGCATTCGCATAGAACAATAGTTTTAAGTATACATGCACATAAGCAAAATAATTTTTGAATTTTCCTGAAGGAAGGAAATATTTTCCCGTAATAAAAAGTATCCTAAATGTTGACGCAGGTAATAAGTTATCACTACACCAGATTTCATAAAAATCCGTTCAATAGTTTTCGCGTAATATGTGCACATGCTCAAAAAGTTTTTTTATTTTCCTGTGGGAATGAGCCACTTTCCCGAAATAAAAAGTATCTGAGATGCGGACTCAGGTAATAAGTTATCACCACACCAAATTGCATCAAAATCCGTTCAATAGTTTTTGCGTACTGTATGCACATGCTCAACATGGTTTTTCCATTTTCCCGTGGGAATGAGACATTTTCTCGAAGTAGAAAGTATCTTAGATGTTGATCCGGGTAATAAGTTGTCGGCACACCAAATTTCATTAAAATCCATCCAGTAGTTTTTGTGTGATGCGTGAACAGACGAACAGACAGACAGACAGACAGACAGACAAAAATTTAAAAAATCGCTGTTTTGATATCTACATCGATAACTATTTACAGTATCTGCACAATTTTTAAAAAATATTCCCTATACAGAAACGATCTCGTTACATTTGTATTATATGTATAGATTACCTATTAATGGCTCTTTATTTAAAATATTAATTTTTTTTTTAAAATAAATCGCCCCCTGTTCTAGGAAATATATATTTTTTAAATTTTTATAAAATTTCTTATGAAAGTGTCATTCTTAGACAATTTTATTTTGTATTAATGTATTTTATTTTGTATTAATGTGAAACATGAACATTTAAATGTTGGCAATTTCTGTATTGTGGCGTTATCTATCTAGCGCGTTAGTTAACTACTTTATTTAAAAGTTCGAATAAAATTCCAGTCATTTTAATTTTTAATTGTTCAATAACTTCAGTACCTTCAGTATCATAAAAGCAAGCAAAATAATATTACAATTTATTTATGTAGATACATATATGATGGAAAGTTAAGAAAAGAAAATGTTTTTTTGGAAGTTCGTGTTTAAGGTAAAATCGAAAAAACTTGGAAAATTTAATTAGTAATTAATTTTTTTTAAATATTTTTAGGTTTGGTTGTAAATGAATCTACTGTTGATCTTTTAATATGATACTGAACTATTCATGATTTAAAATGAAAAATTGTGTACTTATTAGATGATGAAAATAAAAATTAGTAGTTTGAAAAACCGAAACAAATCGACCGACGTCTTGAAAAAGTCTGTCGGGACACCGGAGCAACGGAGCTAGAACCGTGACAAATCCGGGAAAACCAAGACGTATGGACACTCTACACGGATTGTGAATGTTATAAACTTTAAGTTTTGATTTTTAAGCACATTATGAGTGAAATTGAAAATTGTGTGAAATTTGACATTTTAGTTAAAGTGCATATAAAATATAATACCTACATGTTTTTATAAAAATGCAAATATAAATAAATGTTTTCTGTTTTTTTTTTTTTATTTTAATTGTTATTAATTATTTGGCTTTTTTAATAATTTAGAATTTTTCTGTCAAATGAATAAATTCTGAAAATATGAATTTATGACATAATTTCAGTAAAAGTGAAAATGAAATTTTTCACCCACACTTTTGTAGTGTCAATGTACATCACTGGATCCCAATTTTCAAATGGATAGATAATTTCAGTAGCGTAGAAACTAATTATTAAAAAATTGCAAACCAAATGTGTTTATATGATAATACGTACTTATAAAATTTATATACGTGTTCTTCCGAAAATCGTAAATACCTAATTAACTTTCTCTCGATGAAGTTGGATTGACAAACATTTACATTAGGGATGTTATGGATATTCGTAATCGTAACTAAAACTACCGATATCCGAAACCGAAAGCGTATACGAAAATGAAAGTTTATAAGTCTAGTAAGTACTTAACACATTAAATATTTCAGTCCCTTTTTGACAATCTTGCCAGAACTTAAACACTTTTTTAAATATTTTTATTGTTAAAATCGAAACGTTATTTTGAAGCCGGTTAAAATTAATATATTTTACATTAAAATGTGTGGTCAATACAATCACCCGCTAGTTAATTATCGCTAGATTTGATGCTAGAAAATTGAGAAAAAACAGGTTATAGAGATTTTTTTTATTTAGATTTTATTTGTAATGATTGAATTACAAAATTCAAAAGGATGTTAAAAAATGTGTGTATTCACTATGAGCTTTTGCCTGTAGTAAATCCAGCTGCTCAAAATCGGTTCCAATATATCAGTTGGTCAGGACGGCATTTGTACATAATTTTAATATTTTCTTTAAGAAATAGTATTTTTTTTTAAATACTTGTTTGATTTTTTCAAGGCGAGTACTTTTTACGATGTGTGTTTACCAAATTCTACAAAATAATTAAAAAAAAAAACATTGTAACCCTACTATTTTGAAATTTTCAAAAAAATATCATGAAAATTACCTCATATATGCTTTTTCTGAGTTAATTATTGAAAAATATTCTATTTTCCGAGATTTTTAAGGTAAAACGAGCAGATGTATGGTTTTTGTTAAACAAATTTCAGATCTTTAATACATTTTTTCCTTAAAAAAATAAATATTTAATATTTTCAAAAATGTATGATACAACTTGTCAAAATTTAAAATTATTTGTTTTGTTGTCAAAAGAAAAAAAAAACTGAATGTGCAAATTTATTTACCACTAAAATGATGGGTTTATACATATAATTATAACGTAGTATTGTCATTTGGATAGAAAATTACGTAAAATTATTATTGTTTGAATATGATTTAACGTAATTTTTATGCGATTGTAGCAAGCTCTTATTAATTTTAGGAAGGTGTAAACATCATCTAAATTCTGATCATATCACATAAAAAACTGCGCCGTGATTTTTTATCTAAAAAAAAATGGAATAGAGATACATTATAAAAACATTTAACTGACAAAGAAAAAGAATATAGCCGAATCGTTAAATTGGATTAAAAAAATCATGACATGCTACTTAAAAAGCGGATTTTTTCGAATTTAGCTCGTAAAAAATGAGACAGAAAAAAAAAGAATGCGAGTGCGAGTGAAATGGAGAACGACATATTTCCTAGTTTTTCTCGAAAAGTAAGCAATTTAGAGCAACGGTATAAAAACATTTTTTATGAATTTTACCTTTTACTAGGGCTTGGTGTAAAAAAAAATTTGAAAAATTGCTTAATTCTGGCAAAAAACTCATTTTGTTGACAAAAAACGCCCGGAAAACCTACTTCTGGGCATCCGACGTGTCTGGCTAACGAACTCATCCAACGATTTGGAAAATCGAATTCGCACACAAAATTTCATAAGCATTAAACGTTTCGTTCGAGAGTTATCGCGCGGATACATATATATATATATATATATATATATATATATATATATATATATATATATATATATATATATATATATATATATAAATTTTAGTGAATATCATTTTCGTATTCTAGGGACCTCAAAACATATTTCTGATATGGTCTCGGGCTTAGGTCGCAGCATGACACCTGGCGTAAAAGCTGAATTTCCAGTTTTGGAAATTCGCTAAAATGAACACTATTATTAGATTATGTTTTCTTCCCCAAATTTATTTGCTTTCTGAAGTACAAATTCACCAAGACTATTGATTTTTCGAGAAGCTGACTGCGTTATAAAATAACATCAGAAAGTTTTAAATTATTTCAAGTTTCTTTTCTGAAAGAAATCTACAAATTTCTAAGTCTGACTTGAAGTCCCAAGCAATAAATACTCAATACACAACTCCATTGTTTTCTAAATATGTTCAATAAAAAAAGTTTAGTAACAATTTAATAAAAAATAGGTTCCATGCACCACTATTATTAATATAATTTTTTTACTTTCAATTTCACTTGCTATTATTAAATTCTAATAAATCTGTCTGGCACAAGTCTACTATGATAAAGTGTAGTAAATACCAAGTAAATAAAAGTATGTACCCTGAATCACATCTGCCGTCAATACTCAGACGACACCGAGACGAATGATTTCGATCGACTATTTACAAACAAAATAATATGTAATAATAAATGTTCAAATATGTGTGTATCAACTCTCTTTCAGTACCCAGACTACACAGTACATATGTATGTAACTCATGTAACTTTTATTTATTAACTCATTCCCCTATCTATGTATAGTTCTCTAAAATGATTTGAGTTAACAAATTTATTAAAATGTCGCAACTGTTTCATAAAATTGAATTAGAGTAAGATCGTTGCTCGTAGTTATGATAATATAAGAATTTATTTAAAGAAATAAACAGAAACAATATCAAAATAAGAAAACCCTAAACTTTTATGGTCGGACAAGGTTTGCCAGTTGTCCTAGTTTAAAACAAATAATTCAGTCATGACGTAATATGTCCGGGTCTGGTTTTTCATATACGGCCAGACTTGAATTGCCCAATTAACTAAAAAAAAAATGTTGTCCTTATCACTATTTGTGTTTGATATCATTTAGTATATTAATTTTGCTGGTATTATAATTCAAGAAGAGAAGTCAATCGTCATTTGTTTTACCTGAAGGTTTTTTTCTGGCTCGTGGATCATATTTTTTTGAGAAAAAATTACTTTGATCGTCAATTGAAATTGATAAAAAGCGAGGAGGCGCTTAAGACAAAATCGCTCCAGGGTGTAAAACTTGCACTTACGCCTGTGGATGTAGTACATAGCGCAAAAATTGTCGTCTCCATAGCTCTATCTTTGCAACGAATGTTGAATCCGGCTGTTAAAAACTGACAAGTTGTCAAGACTGGTCGGAGCCCTTTAAGTTCAAATCTTGACTTACTTAAACCTGTAAAAACTATAAGACATGACATAAAAATGTTTAAGAGAGATCTTATATTTCGAATTAAGAAAGAAAATTAAGAAAGTTAAAATGGAAAAAGTATGAGCCACCGAGATTTTCTTACTTCAAGACCTATTACATTAATTTTCAGAATTTTCTTTTTTTATTGGGTTAAATGATGTATTAACATACAATCAGCTGAGTATTGGTTTGTACCAAGTCAACTTTTTGAAATTTTTTTCTAGATAGTTGTTTTGTTAGTTTTGGGCATTAAGGAAGCCGAAACCACTATCAAAAAAATTTTTTTTTATAACTGACTTGGTACAAACCAATACTCGGCTGACGATATCTAAAATGAATTGAAATTATGTATTAACATCTCTAAAAATTATGAAATTAATACAGTTACACCTCTTTATGATATAAACAAATAATACAAATTTCATGATTTCATGACTCAACTGGTTTCAGCATTAGGCCGGGTGCACACTGAGACGCAGTTAACACAGACAGGGCAGCGCAGTTTCTGTGACTCTTGTTGCAGAATGGAATAGCGCGAATTGAGAGGCAGAGCAAACCAGCACTGCATCGCATGAAGCCGATGTGGCACTCGTGAATATGACACAGAAACTGTGCGACATTGTAACACGTTCTCGAGTTTTAGTTGGTTTTATTTCGCCGAATGAAAACAATTGAAGAAAATGAAGAAAAACAGTTTCAGTTCGCGCTATCCCGTTCTGCAACAAGTCACAGAAATTGCGGTGCCCTGCTTGCGTTAACTGCAAACTTTTGCAAGGACAAAAAATCTAGATCATTCTCATAATTTTGGTTTCTAGTTTGACTTGATATCTGTAAAATTAACACAGCTATATACATTTGTGCGATACTTATTTTCAGTCGAAAAACACTCAAAGAGTAAACTTAAAATGGTCATTAAAAAAAGCATATAAAAAAATTTTTTTAACCCTCGTTTTGCATTGGACCTGTCTCCAGATCTTTTGTTTTAGCGAATTTCCAAAACTGAAAATTCAGCTATTACCGTCTTCGTCATAACGCGACTTGAGTCCGGGACTATAACAGAGATATGTTTTGAGGTCCCTAGAATCCGATATATATATATATATATATATATATATATATATATATATATATATATCGGATTCTAGGGACCTCAAAACATATCTCTGTTATAGTCCCGGGCTCTATATATATATATATATATATATATATATATATATATATATATATATATATATATATATATATATATATATATATATATATATATACACATATATATATATCGGATTCTAGGGACCTCAAAACATATCTCTGTTATAGTCCCGGGCTCAAGTCGCGTTATGACGAAGACGGTAATAGCTGAATTTTCAGTTTTGGAAATTCGCTAAAACAAAAGATCTGGAGACAGGTCCAATACAAAACGGGGGTTAAAAAAATTTTTTATATGCTTTTTTATATTATATATATATCCGCGCGATAACTCTCGAACGAAACGTTTAATCGTTATGAAATTTTGTGTGCGAATTCGATTTCCCAAATCGTTGGATGAGTTCGTTAGTCAGACCCGTTGGATGCCCAGAAGTCGGTTTTTTGGACATTTTTTGTCACAAAATAAGTTCCTTGCCAGAATTAGCAAATTTTGAAATTTTTTTACACCAATAGAAAGAACGAGGCAAATTACGTAAAAAATGTTTTTGGACCATTGCTCTAAGTAAATTACTTTTTAAGAGAAATTAGGACATACATTGGAAAAAACCATTTTCCATTACACTAGCGCTCACAGTCGAATTACTTCTGTCTCATGTTTTGGAAATCTACATTCGAAAAAAAAGGCTTTATAAGTATCATGTCATGATAATTTTAATCCAACTTAACGATTCAGCTATATTTTATTTCCCTCAGTTGAATAAGATTTTATATATCTGCTCCATTTTTTTATAGGAAAATTATCAAGAATATTTGTTTTATATTAGAGTATGGTCAGAAATTAGATTATGTTTATACCTTAATAAAATTATTAAAAGTTTGCTACAACTGCATAAAAATTGCGTTAAACCATACTGAAACTAATATTTTAACCACGTTAACATAACTTTCTGTTATATAATAATTAATAATTTTGCACATTCAATTTTTTTGTGAACAAAAAAAAAAATTCAAATTTTAACACATTCTATCATACATTTCGTTTTGGAAATATTAAAAAAATTTTAGGGCAAATCATTTAAAAGTAGTTAAATTAATAAATTATGGGCAAGCATTTATATATTTTAACACATGTGTACTGAAAATATTACAATTTTTAAAAAAAATGTAACAGGATTTTTACATACTTACAACTGTACATGAAGGGTAGTCCATCAACAAAGGACGAGTCCGGATAAGGCCCATTTTTCGCCCATAATATACGTGTGAAAAAAATTTTCAATTTGCAGAAATCTAATTGTTGGTTTATTTTATACAAGGTGTGTGCTTTAACGTGGTGTAATTTTTATTTCATAGTTAAATTTCTTTAATGTCATAATTACGTCCAAAAGTTGGGTTCTTCACGTATTTTTTAGCATTTTTCACATTTTTTTAACAAATAGGCCTTTATTTCAGGAAGAAGCGTTCAAGGTAACAAATTCAAATTAACATATGTTACTTTACGTTCAATATACTGTTGAATGAAATTAATTTGAAGTTTTTACTTTGTGCGCTTCTGTGGGAAAAAAATAGTTGAAATAAATATCGCAAGTGATATGTTAAACACAGCATCATATAATGCATGCATATCGTGACACGTACAAATAATAAACACTTCAGCAAACGATTAATTTTTCATTTTACAGTGTTTTTGACTATTTTGTCTATATATAAATTGAAAACAATGCCTGCTAAACAATGTGATTGTTGTAAAAAATAGATAAAAAATATTTGTAGTTTTCGTATTTGTACTAATAAAAGAATTTTATCTATTCTTCGAAATTCTAAAAACTGTGAGTTAAAAAGTGGTGCTCATGTGTGTCCTATGTACTTGCCGAAGTTTTGCTTCAAAAATATTAAAAACAAAAAAAAAAAATGCTTCTGGCGCATCTACATCAGATATTACAAGAGATCAAATTGTTCCTTCGATTTCAAATATTACGGCAAGTTATGCAACACTGAAAAATTCAGAATTATGCGTAACTTCTAAACCAAAACAAGAAAAAATCCATCTACCCATTCCTCCATGTCATAATTCAAATCACTCATGTATTGTGTATAAGCATAACTTCTAGAAATCAGGTATTCATCAAGAATTGACTTTATATTTCGTCGGGAAAGAGATGTTGTAAGAATCACCTTAACAATAAAATCTTCATCGAATCAGCTATGAATTCCTTACACTCTGTAAACACTGAGACGTTTTTAACTACAAAAGAAATAGTGTTTCTTTTTGACGACATTAGATCTATTGCAAAAAAACGTTTAGATTTTGATTCACCAGATCATTCAGCTTTCCGATGATAATTATTATACTCTTATAACTAAAAGGGATTTTTAAATTTAAAAAAAAAATGTTAAATCTCAAAATTTTGGTTTTTATATTATTTAATTTATTATTATAACTGCATATTTCTTTTGCTTAACGAAGAAGAATAATTGAAAAGTATGTTGCTTTCTTAAATAGGAAGGTCACTAGATTCAATAGAAAATATAATCACATCCAAACACTGATGGGCGAAAAATGGGCCTTATCCGGACTCGTCCTTCTTTTACTTCTTTAACTAATTTATTGTTAAATTTTCTTTTAGAACTTTATTCTTCACGGAAGAAAATCTTCGTCGTCTAATAAATATTTTTAAAATATCTTTTTGAATTTTATAATTCAATTATAACAAATAAAAAACTTTTCGTAACAAATGAAAAATTTTTCGTAGGGCCTGGAACATTTTTACCACAACTTAATTAAGAATGCACGAAAACTGTTAAATTCAAAAATAGTTTTCACTTTCAAACTGTACAAATTTACAAATTATAGGTCAGTTATTTCACTGGAAAGGACTCCTCAAGATAAGATAGGTGAATCTGCCTAAGGTACAACCTGGGTCGGGAGTGCCATCGTAGGGTTCGCCCTTGCACATATATTGCATAGCTTCAATATTAGGTCAAGGTAGCTTTGCGTTTTCGAGTTGTACCAAAATATTCAATTTTGGCCTTTTCCAATTTCTCCACTTCCTTTCCCCCCAAGTGCATAAGTATTATATATATATATATACATATATATATATATATATATATATATATATATATATATATATATATATATATACATCTATATATATATATATATATATATATATATATATATGTAGGGTTCTAAGAGCTTCATAAGACACGGTTGCAGTTCTCCAAAACACGGTGTTTAGAAGAAGATATTTCCAGAAATTTCTAAATAACCTATACAAACACACAAAACGCGACCTTGGACCAAAATGAGACATAGATTTTTGAAATCTACGCCTTTGAGTTAGTAAATATATGTCTAAAAATATTTCGTAAAATTGGGCCAAGTAAGGCTAATTTAAGGATTTAAATACAAGGGGCTCTAGTGACGCTTGGTGTTGCAGCCGCCTTAATGGGCTTGTTTTGCCATGAAATATGGCGACGCCTTCCTCTCGCCCTTAAAAAAAGCAGGCGTGTGCGATTACCAGTGTTTTCATCAGTATGGAAAGGTCTCACAAAATATCATAAATCAAAAAACATGACTTCTGTCACAAAAAGGTAAACTGAAAAGTTAAATACAAGTTATCCTTAAATTCTTATCGCAGTTACTGGACAGTTTTGTTACAAATTTGTGTGTTGCCACTTGGGGAAAGTGCACACTTGACGCGTACTCGACTAGCTAGGTAGAGCTGGGGGGGGGGGGGGAATTGGTATATCCTCTAAGAGAAAAAATTACTTACAACTACTACTAATTTCAAAAAACTATTCTAAGTTGAGCGCCACCATATTTTTATCGGAAAAAAATATAGAAAAAGATGCTGACTGTTAGACTCTATCTGTACCACAATACACAAATGTTTAGCTGAAAAACAAATACCCCTGTCGCAGCATCTGCATAACATAGCGAATTTCCAAATATTGGGCACTGGCGGATCTCATCTAAGACCTGTCTCCATTTAAAATAGCTTAGCTTTCTAACAGTGAAACAATTTTCAAAATCAGTTCAGTAGTTAATTTTTGGCGCTTTTGGGTCCTCTGGACCTTAACCGATCTCACACAGTGTAGCATATATCCATTTAACAATATATTATTAGATTACATAACTATAGTTAATAAAAATATAATAAAAAAAATCTTTATGTGAATTTTCCGCCTCATTCCGCCAAATCTTTTTCACGAAAAATGTCCAAAACACCGTAAACGTTTTCACGAAATTTCTTAAAAATAAGATGTTTCGTTCTTGAGTTATCGTGCGGACACATTTATATATATGTTTACTAAGTGTCCGCACAATAACTCAAGAACGAAACATCTTATTTTTAAGAAATTTCGTGAAAACGTTTACGGTGTTTTGGACATTTTTCGTGAAAAAGATTTGGCGGAATGAGGCGGAAAATTCACGTAAAGAAGGTTTTTTTTATTTACAATTACTCTATATCAACTAGTTTCCGAGAAAAACGTACTTTCGTAAATGGAAATTCGCTATGTTATGCAGGATGCTGCGACAGGGGTATTTTTTTTTATTTACAATTACTCTATATCAACTAGTTTCCGAGAAAAACGTACTTTTGTAAATGGAAATTCGCTATGTTATGCAGGATGCTGCAACAAGGGTATTTTAATTAATTTATAATTGTTCTAAAAATTGAGCAATAATGTTAAGTTAGCTATGATAAACAAATAGAGGCGTATTTTGAAGACGATATATAAAGACGATTATTATAAAAGATGTATTTTTCAAGACGAATATTTTAAAAGACGTATTACCCAGACGATTATTTAGAAGATTAATTTGAAGGTGATTGGACATAATTACTCAATATATTGGATTTGTTAATGTGCCTTTGTCAAAATATTAAATTAAAGAATTTATTCAATTAAAAGAAAAACAAAATTATTGTAAATATTTCTACATATATATATATATATATATATATATATATATATATATATATATATATATATATATATATATATATATATATATATGTATATATGTATATATATATATATATATATATATATATATATATATATATATATATATATATATATGTATATATATATATATATTCCAACGTTTTCAAGAAATTTCTTAAAAATCAGGTATTTCGTTCTTGAGTTATCGTACCCTCTTTAAAAATAGTTGCTGTACCTCTGTACTCTTACTTGTTCTTACATAAAAATTATACATGTATCATAATTATGTGATCGTATGGGTATACTATCCTACAACTCTAAGAAAAAAGTAAACGTAATAAAATTTTACAAGTTGAATTTACACTATAGCAAAAAATGAAATAAATTATTTTCAGTACGAAACTACCCTCTTGCAGTAATATTCATAAAAATATTACTTTTCAATTTAAAATAGAATATGGCAATACAAAATACGATTTAGAAATGTTAAATTATAATCTAAATCAATAGTTTTAAAAATTATATACATTCATTTAACTTCTTGAATTATGAAGTTTTTTTAGCTATGTAAATCCAACTTGGTTTGTCACATTTTTGTGTGAGAGAGATAAGTAAATTAAACTGCCACTGTACAAGCTGCTTTTTTATCCTTGTCATCTTCTTTAACCAATCATATTTTTTTCAAAATTTTATTACCTTTACTTTTTTCTTAGAGTTGTAATACAGTACGATATTGGCGTTATACATATTATATACACTATATCTTCTTTGACAATACATAGGGTGTCGAATATGTGCTTAGATTGTGAGTAACTTAAGACTTTAAGATTACATCACTTAAGATTACATCTCTAAGATCACATTCTAAGACACATAGTTTTTCTCGGAAACTAATTGACATAGAAAAAAAGTTTAAAGACCTTTTTTATGTAATTTTTTCTTCTCTTTTAAATGGTGTAAAAAAATTTCGCAAAAATTTTTGAATAAGTAGAAATTTTGGCAAAAAACTAATTTTTTGCAAGAACAAAAACCATGTTCCTGGCATCCGACGTGTCTGGTTAACGAACTCATCCAACGGTTTGGGACTTCCAATACTTTCACCAAATTTCGTAATCCTAGGACATTCCGTTCGAGAGTTATCGTGCGGACACACATATATATATATATATATATATATATATATATATATATATATATATATATATATATATATATATATATATATATATATATATATATATATATACATATATAAATTTTAGCGAATATTATTTTCGGTTTCTAGGGACCTCAAAACAAATTTCTGCCAGGGTCCCGGACTCAGGTCGCGTTGTGACAGTGGCTGTAATAGCTCAATTCCATTCTGGAAATTCGCTAATAACGAGACAAGAACAAAAATTAAATTGGAACGTGTGAATTATTATTATTAACAGAATTATTTCATATAACTGTCGAAATTTATTAAGTCTACAATGAATTCGTTGTGAAGATCTGTATTTTACAGAAAAGGTAAGTAGCGTCTGTAAATGATATTTAATTATTTATAATTAAGAACTGATACTTGTACAAGATTCAATTATGTGAAACAGCATCAACGGCATTTCCAAAAAAATAAATCCGTTCAGTGACGATGGCTTAGGTGCCCAATTCTAATAAGTCAAATTTAAATTAATGCCATGAGAATATTTTTCACGTAATTGAATGTAAGGAATTAAAAATTAAATTTATTAACTTATTACTTTTTTATTACTTTCCTTTTTCTGCAGGTACTAACAAGTAAAGGGCCCGAGGCCGAACCTATCGATTTTTATAAAACTTAGATATATTGTAGAACACTAAAAATAAGCGACCCGTCTTTTTTTTATCGGCGGAAAAACGGTTTGAAGGGGTGAAATTGCCCTCCAAAAATTGGGCTAAAAATTTAATTTTTTAAATATCTCGAAAACGGTAAGAGATAGAGCAAAAGTTTAAATCCGCAGTATTGCTCTTTTTTAAAGAGCTATCTATTGGTATGCAATTCGTTCACATTGTGTCAACAGGGGTGGCTGGGGGTTAAAATTTAGGGGCTAATTTTGCAAAACGGGATGAAAATTAAACAATATAATAATTCTGTTTACAGATTTGAAATCTACGTCAGAAAATCTAATTAACCTGTTTTTGCTCAATGTCCTAATATTAAGTCTAGGGGTAGTTAACTAGGGGGTGATTGTGTCGAATAGTCGTACTACTTGGGTAGTTCAAGAAGTTCTTCTTGATGGAAAATAGTTTAAGACATTTAGAATAACGTAGAAATGAAATTTTCGATTTCAAAATTCAATTTGAGCAACATTGGAGAGGGGGTGAGTCACCGTCTTAAATTACATACTAGTTAACATACACTCATTTTTAATATTAACACACTGACAGTGGGCAATAATGTTACAATAAGTGGTTCTGAAGTTGAACTATCGTATGTAAGGTTTTTATTAGGTTTCCATTCATTTTGAAAATATCGTTATTTTCGGTATCGATAATTTTCGATAACGAAAACTATAACATCCATTAAAAAACAAACCTTATAAAAACCTTACATACGACAGTCCAACTTCAGAACCACTTACTGTGAGATTATTACCCACTGTCAGTATGTTAATATTAAAAATGAGTGTATGTTAACTAGTATGTAATGTAAGAGGGTGATTCACCCCCTCTCCAATGTTGCTCAAACTGAATTTTGAAATCGAAAATTTCATTTCTACGTTATTCTAAATGTCTTTAATTCTTTTCCATAAAGAAGAATTTCTTGAACTACCCAAGTAGTACGACTATTAGACACAGCCATCCCCTCGTTAACTACCCTTAGACTTAATAATAGGACATTGAGCAAAAACAGGTCAATTAGATTTTTTGACCTAGATTTAAAATCTGTAGACAAAATTTTTATATTATTTAATTTTCACCCCCTTTTTGCAAAATTAACCCCCAAATCTTAACCCCCAACCATCCCTGTTGACGCAATTTGAACAAATTTAATATCAATAGATAGCTCTTTAAAAAGGGGCAATATCGCCAATTAAAACTTTTGCTCTATCTCTTACCGTTTTCGAGATATTTAAAAAATTAAATTTTTACCCCAATTTTTGGAGGGCGATTTTACCCCTTCAAACCGTTTTTCCGCCGATAAAAAAAATACGTGGGGCTTATTTTTTAATGTTCTACAACATATCTAAGTTTCATCAAAATCGATAGGTCCAGCCTCGGTCCCTTTACTTGTAAGAGGCCGGATAAGAAAATATTTTCAACAAAATTATCGTTTAGCTGATAACATTTAACCTAATTAAAATTACTGAAATTAAAGGAAACGACTTCTGTACAGGTAAGCTACTACACTTGATACTACACAACTTATGTTCAAAAAAATTTCTTTACAGGAACGTTCGTTCAGTTTCACCTACTTAAAAATCTACAACTTTTAACAACTAAAAAAAGGTAATTATAATTAACGATGTGAAATTTACTTAAATAACAATATTACAATGGATCATAAGTTTCTAAGGGTACTCACACAAAAAAAATTTATACGGCGATCACTACAGGATGTCTATTTTACACATACCACTAATATCATCATGTTTCCAGACGAACAGCCACAGAATTGAGCGGTACGGTCACCAAAACTTTCGGCAGCATCTGCACAGCAATTACCAAAAATTGAACCACTTCCACATAGTAAACGGCGCCAGCCAAAAATTTTACACCACGTGGATCCCAATTCCAAAATGCTTACAACATGAATTATCAGGCAAACATCCGTGAAGTGTTCCGAAGGAAAATATCCAACCAATGGACCAGTATACTTAAAATGAGTGCTTTATATCCTTTTTATAAAAAAAAACTTGTACCATACACAATACGTAGCACCAAATTTTATAGTAGCCCCCAAATTCCAATAATGGTTAATGAATATTTCGCCACATGGCGTGCCTTTCACAAATTAATTGTTAGTGGTGCGACACCTTGTGTCACATCTTCATTGCCCGAGCTCCATAAAAAGAAAGAGCGCTATCCTTTGCACAGGTTTTCAAGAGCGTGAACCCACTAGGGGCCACGTCTTGCTTCCTTGAGCTCCAATACCCGAAAGAATGCGACTTCCATCCGTTCCTCACCCAATTCATGTTCGCAGAAGCTTTCATCTCATTCGATGCTTCCGCACGTGCGCACATCCTAGTGATTGTCATTTCCTACAAGGCTAACAAACTCCACTTAAATGTCACTTGGTTTGTCTATACAGTAACGTCAGTAAATTGTAACCTAAATTACACCTGCCAAATTTCTTACACTCACTTTATGTAAATTGCACTATGCCGATATTTATATTTAGGTTTTCTCCTTTTTTATTTATATATAGGATTTACAATAATTTAATACAATTTTTTTCTTTCCTTTTTTTTAGGATCAACGGGGCATGAAACAGTTCCTATATAAACAGTCGATGTACATATTATACTATACAAAGTTGGATTGTAATACTGGAAGGAAAATAAATCATTTTTCTAAAATTGTTGTTCTCGTCAATTAACCTCTATCCTTAACACGACTGGATGGGGAAAAGTATTGAAACCACAAAAAAACGTAACAATGGCACATGTTTCTGAAGCTTCCTTATTTCCAACTTATTTTTATGCACACTTAACAAGCCATGCCATTGTCCAGGAGGTAGAGCGAGGACCTAGTGAGCGTGTTTTTTTTTAAATTTTTGATGTTTTACAAGACTTTCCCAGCAGAAAACACTAATTATGAGATTTTATCACGCAGAGCACACGTGCTTTTACTTAAAATGACAGGAAAGCTTTGCGATTTCCTATCGCTGGATACAGCCATTAAAACGACTATAAAACCGAACGTCTAGAGCTCCTTGCATTTATAAAGCATTTGCTCTGGTACAACTCGAAAACACAAAGCTAGTCTGCCTCAACATTGCCAGATATTTTTTGATATTTTTTACTAACTCGAAGCTATGAAATTCATGTGCAAGGGCGAACCCTACCATGGCACTCCCGACCCAGGTTGGACCTTAAGCAGATTCACATATCTTATCCGGAGAGGTTCTTTGTGCATTTTTTTTTTTTATCACAAGAAACACCATTTAACTTAACTTAAAAATCTGTTTTTTAACTTATTTTATATTGCAAAGCTCTATTTGAATAAAATTAATACTTATTGTTGGATAAATAAAGTATTCTATCTAATATGACTGTATTTTAATTATTAAAAAAAGAATTAAATCAGTTTACTAACCGTTTTGTTGTACGTTAACTATTTGAATCTATTTGTAGTCATCCTAAAATTTAAATTTGTAACAATGACCAATTTATAAAATTTGAATATGTTGTAAAACACTAAAAAATAAACGACACGTATATATTTTTATCATCGGGAAAACGGTGTGAAAGGGTGAATTCAAAAATTGGGATAAAAATTTAATTTTTCAAATATCTGGAAAACGGTATGAGACAGAGCAAAAGTTTAAATTAGCGTTACTGTTCTTTTTTAACGAGCAATGTGTTGATACGCAACTTGTTCAAATTATATTAACAGGGGTGGTTGGGTGTTAAAATCTAGGGATTAATTTTGCGAAAAGGAAATGGAAATTGAAAAGAATTAAATTTTATCAGATTTCAAATCCACGTAAAAAATCTAATTGACTTGCTCTTTCTCAATTTTCTAGTATTCAATCTAGGGGCAGGGTTGACATGTTTAAAACAAAGTGTTTTAAATCACATGTTTTAAACACTGGTTAAAACACAATCTAAATAAAACATGTTTGAAATTAAAGTGTTTTAGACGATGTTTTAAACTATGTTTAAAACAAATAAAAAACATTACCTATTAAACTGTGTTCTGAACAATCTTTAAAAATCCTTTAAAATTGTACTTGCTGAATAACTACCCGTTTTTCTAGATTAAATTCTTTCGGTTAAATTGTAAATAAAATGTATTGAAATGAAAAAAAATAGCTTAATTATATCTTTACTAATTAAAAATTAGGCAGTTCTATTCCAATATGCATCAGTAATAAAATAATAAAAACAAAATTAAATTTTTAATTAGGTTAAAATAAATTTATTAAGTATGTATTTATATTTATATTGTTTTGTTTTCTTTATGTTAAATACTATTTTATGTTATTTCCACTTAAATCCTGAAAAACAGCGACTAGCATTGCAGCTCTTTCTGGTAAGGCTACAGTCGAATGCAACTGTGTTACTAAATCAAATATTTTGGGGTCGGTTTGTGACTTTAGTGATAGCCGCCATTCTAAAGCACTGAGTTGTATTTAATTATCGTATTTTATTTACCAGTTCAACTAATAATACGATTTTGAACTTCTTTGTACTGTAACTTAAACTCTTTTATTTTAGTATGTATCAAATTCAGTGTAGTCAGATTGACTCATCATTAGTCAAAAATGCCTCCAAAAAATGCATTTTAAGGAAGGAAACCTCCAAAATATAGAAAAAATTATCTAAGGCACGTGAAATACGTAAGCAACGTCCGAGTAGCCCAAAAATAACCAGTACTTAAAGTGGTCAACTTTTTGAAAACTGTCTTTCTTCAAAAATAATACAGTTGGCGAGTACAAAAAAAAATACCCCTGTCGTAGCATTTGCATAACATAACGAATTTCCAAATATTGGGCACTGGCGGATCTCGTCTAAGAACTCTACCCATTTAAAATAGTTTAGCTTTCTAGTAGTAAAAAAATTTTTAAAATCGGCTGGGTAATTAGTTTTGGTATTTGTGGGACCCAAGAACCCGAACGGACTTTGTGCAGCATAGTTGTATCCATCTAAAATAATTTAGTTCTCTAACAGTGAGAAAATTTTCAGAATCGGTTCGGTAGCTTATTTCTGGCGTTTTCGGATCTGCAAGATCCCGGTGGACCTCATTAAAAAATCAGTTCGACCGTATATTCTAGGCGGACGATGTAATAACACACACACACACACACACACACACACACACATATGTATATATATATATATATATATATATATATATATATATATACATATATATATATATATATATATACATATGTATATATATATATATATATATATATATATATATATATATATATATATATATATATATAGGATATTTTACCTTTCTAACAGTAAAAGTATTTTCAAATCTCGTTGTGTAGCCTTCTACGCCCCATTTGCATTCGCAAGACAGTTGTGGATCTCACATAAGACAACCTGTACCTATCTAAAATATACCTGTACCTCTGTAATAGTGAAAAAATTGTCAAAATCGGTCAGTTATTTTACTTTTGACACTTTTGGGTCCCACTGACGCTGTCGGACCTTACATAACGTAATTTATATCTATCTAAAATCGTTTAGCTCTCTAACAGTGAAAAAATTTTCAAAATCGGTCGGTTACTCTATTTTTGGCGCTTTTGAGATCCCAGGACCCTGGCCTATCTCATACAACATATAAGCTATATCCATCTAAAATAGTTTACCTATGTAGCAGTGAAAAAATTTTCAAAATTGGTCGGTTACTCTATTTTTGGCTCTTTTGAGATCCCAGGATCCTGGCCTATCTCATGCAACATATAAGCTATATCCATCTAAAATAGTTTACCTATGTAGCAGTGAAAAAATTTTCAAAATTGGTCACTTATTTCATTTTTGACACATTTGGATCCCATTGACCCTGGCGGATCTTACATAACGTAATCTATATCTATCTAAAATATTTAAGCTCTCTAACAGTAAAAAAATTTTTAAAATTGGTCGGTTAGTTTATTTTTTACAATAATGGGATCAGTAAACCCTGGTAGAACTTATGCAACATAACTTTTTTTCATCTAAAATTATTTTAGTAAAAAGGGATTTCATATAACTTATGGCAGTCCGTAAGGTTCTTGTGGACATCATTTAATTACTTGATTAATTCAAATACTTTAACTTACTAACGGTGAAAATATTTTCAAAATTTTCGAAACTCGCTAAAAAAATCATTGAAAAATATTTGATAAAATGATAAATAATATAATAGTATTTTGTTAAAAAGTCACTGGTTAACTATAGAGATATAAATCTGCTAATTTATTTTAGAAAGGGGAGAGTATTAATAAAAAGAGACAAATCAAAGGGGAGGCAATGATATTTTTTAGTCTCAACACGACTGTAAGTAATCTTTTTAGCATATTCTATTACCGTCTTTGCAACTTGGTTTTGGTGCTAATTTAGTTAACAAATTAACATTGATTAGTGAACCTAATAAAGTGTAAAATAGTTGATTTCTATTAACTTTCTGCCATTCAATTTTCTATTAATTCCTTGTAATGTGTTAGTTTTCATATTAACGTAAAATAGTTGAATTTCTATTAACTTTTTTTGTCACTCAAACCTTTTGTTAATTCTATAATGTTCTAAAGTTTCATACTAATTGTAATTTAAAGCTACCTACCTAACCTAACTGTAATTTTAATTTTATAGCATGCGTATTGGTTAGTAGATATTTGTATCTCGTTAATTTTCTATATTTTTCCTACGTTCTCTTTTTGTATCTTATTAAAATTATTGTATTTCGTAATTTCTCTGTATTTTCTTGCGTTATGCTCATTTTTTATCTTACTAAAATATTTACTGACTGACTAAACTTTTAATATTATGTAATTTATTTCTAAACTAAATTGTTGCTATTTTACATTTTCCTAAATTTTAATAATTTATTTATATTGTTAACTGTTATTGAAACAAGAAATTGTTATTAATTATTTATTTGTTCAAAATAATTTTATCACTCAATTACCTAATTTTTTTTGTATAAAACTTTATATTGGGAACAATCTGAATAAACTCTCACGACCCTGACATTGTACTAAAAATTGTACAATTAAAACAAAAACATTTACATGTAAGACTGAACAATATCTATTATTAAAATTTTCCTAAATTTTTTTTCAGTGCAATAAGAAATTTTCTTAATACAAACTTTGAAAATTTTATTTTAAATAAATTTCTTTTAATTACTTTGAATTATCTAACAATATATATATATATATATATATATATATATATATATATATATATATATATATATATATATATATATATATATATATATATATTATTACGTTCTGCACGTAAAACTATTTGCTAAATTGCATTAATTCACAAAGAAAAAAATTCTTTTTGTATTAATATAGTATATATATATATATATATATATATATATATATATATATATATATATATATATATATATATATATATATATATTAATAATTTAGTACTCTTTCATAAAGTTTGCACCATATGAGAAACTTTTTTACTATTGATATTTTGAAAAATATTTTTATGGGGACAGTTGGTGCATCGGTTGGAATGAAAAAGTAACTAAACATATTTCGTGCCCCATTTGCTGTTTGGCGGGAGACCGGAAATTTCCAATTTGTGAATTACGAAAAATAGTAATTTTGAAGTTGTTGGCCACTTCCTCATCAAATTTTGGTGTCGTATCAAAATCGAGTCTAGTAAACATATTCTGATAGCTAAATACCATAATTTACCAAAATAACGCCCAAAAATCTGCTTTTCTAAAATACGACTTTAAGTTGCCCTAAATTCTAAAAATAATTTTACATATTCTACCAAAATAAAAATTATACCATTCTTTGAGATCTACTTATTCATAAAATCACAATTTTCATCAAAATATTGTCAAAGATATTGGTATTTTATTAGAGAAATTTAGTTTTATACTAAAAAAGCACGTATCTGTAACATTGGAGTTTTTTAATAAGCATGAACAATTATTATTACAGTATTTTCATTATGGTTAGTGGCAAAGATACTTATTTTATTATACTAATTTCATAGAAAAATTTCTTAAGAACAATTCAAATAAATGAATCCCAGTTCTTTAAATTATTTATTAGAATTTTTGGTAATATCTAATATTTTATTAATAAAATTAATTATCAATTTAGCCATGATACACAAAATTCACAGCAATACTGATATTAGGTGTGTTTGGTAGCTTGCACTAGTGTACACTTTATTGCATTTTGTAGTGAAAATGCGTTTGGTATTATATAGTGTAGATAAAAACAACTGTTTGGTATACTAGTGTAGTGTAATTTATACTGCACGAATTACACCAGGGTTTGAAAAAGAGCAACTAGTGTAGTGAGTGTAAATTGATAGTTAGCTTGGTTTTGACAGTTTTGACATTAAATTGGTATCATTTCACTTAAAATTTTTTTTTTAAATTTCTATTTCAAAAATAATTACCAAAGAAATACTTATTAAAGGAGCAGAAAAGTATAATCATTAATGAAATTAATAGTGATGATAGTGATAATAATTCGGAAATCGACGAAGAAAACAGTAGTGACAGCAGTAGATGACGAAGAAAGCAGTAGTAAAATTGCAGTTTTTTATTAAAGAGAATATAAAAAAAATATATATAAATATAAAAAATATATAAATAAATAGTATAAAAAGTAAAATATTTATTATAAATTTGATAAATTTAATTAAGTATTCCTTATTAAAATAATAAAAAATGAAATTTCAACAGTTTTATATGTCACTTGTCCGTTCAATTTAAACTTAATCCTGTAACTACAGTAACTATTAATTGATTCCTATTAAAAGAATTGAAATTTTTAATTTATTCAGGCTAATCTTTAACTTGAACAAATTTGTATGTCCAACAAACTCTACAATTTTTAAATTATTCCGCCACTTTCGGTTGCACCAAGTACACCAAAAACGTTTGTTACCAACTGTTGCACTGTTTACACTGCTTACACTTATGGCCTTACACTCATTTCAATTGACATACACTAGTGTAGGCTACCAAACACAGCTAATATTAATAATAATTAATTAAATATTAAGAAAATTTCTAGCAGTTTCAAAGGACTGGAGTCATTTATTTGAATTATTCTTAAGAAATTTTTATACGAAACTAGCGCACTGCATATCTTTGCTACGAATTACAAAGAAAATAAACTGATGATAATTGTTCGTGCTTATTAGAACATCAATGTTACAGAGACGTGTTTTTTATGACAAAATTAAATTTTTTTATTGAAAGGTCAATATCGGCGGCAATATTTTGATAATAACTGTGACTTTATAAATAAGCAAACTTCAAAGATTGGTATAATTTTTATTTTGCTACAGTTCATAAAATAGTTTTAAAGGGTCTAGCAGGTTAAGATAGGGTTTGCAGCCCCAGAGACGCCTATTAAAAATAAGTTATATTGCGATATCGGTGAGTAATAAATATACCATTGGTACCTATTTTAGCCTCTGATCTCTCTACGCTCTTAGGATAATTGACCATATATTTGCTAGAGCGGGTATTTTTTGAAATTTTTTTATTCCGAAACTATTACATCCAGAAAGATGAAACTAAGGCCCTTTATAAGGTAGTACGTTGTGCTATATTCTGTATTTTTTACAGGATTTTCTAATAATTTCTACCACCTAAAAAAATCAAAAATAAAAAAAAATTTTTTTTTTTCCATAGTCCTCGGAGAGGTACAATCACAGAAAAAAATATATAATGTAGCTTAGTATGTCTACTATTATCACTACAAAGTGCATTCAGATCAGATGGATGCAACATTTCGAAAAAAAATAATATATCCTTATGACCGCTCTAGAGTACTTACCACTTCATATCTCTTTTTCATATAGACTTGCTTATAAATATATAATCAAGTAGTAGTTACAGTTGATTTCCATCTAAATCGAAACGATTTTTATGAGTGACGAGTGTATGAGGTAAGGGGAGTATATATACAATACCATATGCACGATTGATGTATTATAGATTATATAGAGTATATGTACGGTGTGGATTAATACGAACGATTAAGGGAAATAGGAAGGGATAGATTGGAATATAGATATCATGGATCGATTCTATTTAGAAGGACAAGTATTGTTTTTTATTATGAATATACTAATTAATACTTGTGCTGGACGTACTATACGAGAAAGATGGTTGCACAATATAATCTCAAGTAGCATTTTGTCATGATAGCGGGCAATATACTAAAACTGGAAGTAAGATCAAGGTATATCAATACTAAAACAAAACTTATCACCTATACATGTATCAGTATATTTGTCATGTGTAGATTAATAAGCAAAGAACATACGGGAAAAAATAGATTTTGGTAGTGTAATCAACAGTATTGTTGTCTATTTATATGAGCGATATAAAATTATATAAATAAATGGAATTCTTGGATGGTCAAAATAAGAATGTATCGACTGTACAAAATATGAAAGTAAGAGGAGGAACGATTATGTCCATCATTGTTGCTTGCAAGCCAATTAATAGAAGCTATAAAGGGAATCACTAACATGGATGCCACAAGAGTAAAAAAACATATTGTTTATAACCCATCTATTATGGGCGCAAGCTTGAAAGACCTCCAGAAACTGAGGTGAGGGGAACACAAATTGTATTATTTCCATAGTTACCAACCAAACCAAGTAATTATATTTTTATATGAGTGAGTGAGTAAACTTCGATTTATTAATATGACAGGCAAATATAAATGCAGATGTAGATAAAAAAGTTCTTTTTAGCTTGCGCCCATAATATCTTACTCTAGATATTAAAATTCACATAGACATGACTAAAGTGACAATGCGTTGAATGCCGCCAGTTTACGGATTAGCAATTATCTAATATATTCACAACAGAAAATATTCATGCAATTATCAGTGAGGATAGTTACCGAGACTAATCATAACCATATTACAACAATTAATCAATTTATATTCCATATAATAAGGGATAAATAACAAATTCTTGAAATTATTTATTATTTTTGTAAATATTCACTGTAATTCGGAGCATCACTGTATTCACTGTACGGGAGGTACTGGCGCATGAGTACCGAAAACTATTCTACCTCAATTTTTTTATGCGATCCTGTTGACATTGCCCTACTGATGATATAAATGCATGTTGCCAGGGGGCAACCCGGGGCTATATTGCTTAAACCGGAAGTTGTCTAAACAATTGCAAGGAATTGTCATTTTTTAACCGGACAAATTTTTTTTATATTCTTTATTGAAATACAATTAAAAAAGGTCCTATGACTTTTTACGATAAAGTTAATAATTTTCGAGATATGAATTTTTAAAAGTTCGAAAAATCTCAAATTTGGGTACTTTGACCCATGAAAAATATATTAAAAAAAATAATAAAATATAAATAATATTTTTTTTAAATTCTTTATACAATAGTTAATAATATCCTTAATAGAGATTTAAAAAAATTTCATTGTTTATACCTGTTTTTTAATTGTTAATTTCGCGCCCTCACAAGTATGCGTCCCCTACCTTTAAAATACCTTTAAGTATTTTTTCAACCGGATAAATTTTTTTTATATTCTTTATTGAAATACAAACAAAAAAGGTCCTATGACTTTTCACGATCAAGTTAATATTTTTAGAGATATGAATTTTTAAAAATTCAATATTTTTCGAACCTTTAAAAATTCATATCTCTAAAAATATTAACTTGATCGTGTAAAGTTATAGGACCTTTTTTGTTTGTATTTCAATAAAGAATATAAAAAAAATTTGTCCGGTTGAAAAAATACTTAAAGGTATTTTAAAGGTAGGGGACGCATACTTGTGGGGGCGCGAAATTAACAATTAAAAAACAGGTATAAACAATGAAATTTTTTTAAATCTCTATTAAGGATATTATTAATTATTGTATAAAGAATTTAAAAAAAATATTATTTATATTTTATTATTTTTTTTAATATATTTTTCATGGGTCAAAAGTACCCAAATTTGAGAATTTTCGAACTTTTAAAAATTCATATCTCGAAAACTATTAACTTTATCGTAAAAAGGCATCGGACCTTTTTTATTTGTATTTCAATAAAGAATATAAAAAAAATTTGTCCGGTTAAAAATGACAATTCCTTGCAATTGTTTAAACAACTTCCGGTTTAAGCAATATGGCCCCGGGTTGCCCCCTGGCAACATGCATTTATATCATCAGTAGGGCAATGTCAACAGGATCGCATAAAAAAATTGAGGTGGAATAGTTTTCGGTACTCATGCGCCAGTACCTCCCGTACTAATAATCTATATATTAATCGTGCATATGGTATTGTATATACATATACCCCCCTTACCACATACACTCGTCACTCATAAAAATCGTTCGTTTTAGACGGAAATCAACTGTAACTCTACTTGATTATATATTTATAAGCAAGTTTATATAAAAGAGAGATACGAAGTGGTGAGTACTCTAGAGCGGTCATAAGGATATTTTATTTTTTTTCGAAGTGTTACACCCATCTGGTCTGAATGCACTTTTTAGTGATATTAGTAGACATACTAAGCTACATTATATATTTTTTCTATGATTGTACCTCTCCGAGAACTATGGAAAAAAAATAAGAATTTTTTATTTTTTATTTTTTTAGGTGGTAGAAATTGTTAGAAAACTGTAAAAAATACAGAATATAGCACAACGTACTACCTAATAAACAGTCTTAGTTTTATCAGTTTGGATGTAATAGTTCCGGAGTAAAAAAATTTACAAAAATACCCGCTCTAGCATATATATGGTCAATTATCTCAAGAACGCAAGCAGTGAGTAAGATGTGTTTAGCTACTTTTTCATTCCAACCGATGCACCAACTAGCCCCACTAAAATAGTTTTCGAAAAATCAATAGTAAAAAAGTTGCCCATATGGTGCCCCGTATATATATATATATATATATATATATATATATATATATATATATATATATATATATATATAGATAGATATGAGGAGCTCATTTTCATTTCACAATAAGTCCATTTTATTAACTTTTCGTAAACGTCAATAAACTTTATCTAAGGTTAGGATGGGAATTTTGCTATGTAACATTACGCATAATATGGTTGGTATATAAAAAAAATTATATAAAGATTAATATTTCAAATCAAAATGAAACGAGCACAGTTTTTCCGTCAATTATTGTTGGCACTTGTATCAATATGAAAGAAAGCCCGCGACTTGTTCTAATATGAAGAAAATAAGTATCAGTAAATAATAATTATAAAGGGCATAGCCGGGTAAGATAGGGAAAACGGCCCTTGACGTAAAATTGATTATTTTTATAGGAAATAATACTTCTTAGCCCCAGATACATTCCTGCCAAATTTCAACCCTCCGAGGCCAATAGTTTATGAATACACAGACAAGAATTTTCAAAAAAAATTTTTTTGGACGAAATTACAGAACTGATTTATTTGAGTTTAATATATATTGTGTACCCACCTTAGACGAAGTATTAAAAAAAAATTAACGTTATATCCCTTTATTATACTAATTTTTTTAAATTTTTAAATTTAAGAAAAATTTTTTTTGGCACTTACACGTTAGCGACACCCACCATTTTTTGTTCAATAATTTGTCTCTTAGTACTCTATAACATATATTTTTACGGAAAAATTTTAGTTGGTAGAACATAGTAATATTTCAATACAAATGCATGCCATGTTCGGTACTACATATATTACTTATGTATAAAAAGGACTATAAAGTAAAAGATCTACCCTATTTCTAAAATAATATAATTACATACGTTCATAACTACAATAAACTAGTTTAAATTTACCAAAGTTCAACACTATCTGTCGTTTGTCTTTTTTTATCAATAAAACAAAATAGACATTGATTTCTCTTTTGTTAGAGTTTTTTCCTTTGTAAGACGTCAAGTGATACTTTGTTAGCTCATACACCATTTCTTACGATGTCAACAATTGCATACAAAGTTGATTAGCTGTCAAAATACTATACCAGTTGGTCATTTCGTTATAATTCCCCATGCTCCGTCATCGTGTTAACAAAATAAGACAGACGGCAGATAAAGCAATACGTTTGTCTAAGCTTGTTTGTCGTAGTTATGGAAATATGTAATTTTATTACAGAAAAAGTCCACTTTCTGCACCTCCTTAAGTAGTGCAACAAAAACATCAAGTGATAGGGACGAGCTACATATTGCGTACAATTGTACACTACTTTCTTCAAGTTAGTTATATGTACATGTAATAGCTACAACAAGTTTTAGCCGGATTGTTGTTATTACTATACATTGTTGAAGTTTTTTGTTCTATTTTATTAAGTTAATGTTTATTATTATTAAAGCAATATAATATTTAAGACGTATTATTATTATTATTAGTATCTTTATTTTAATAAAGTTTGTAAAACTTATAATTTTTGTTGAGTTAGATATAATTTTAATTAGTAAGTATGCTGAGATAATTTTATTGATTTCATTCAAATATTCAGATTCATGGTAAAATTAACCTTGAAAATTATTTTTTAGCAAGTTAAAACATTTTTTTATAACAGCTCAAAATATATATTTTTTTAGACCGTCACAGGAACTCCAAGAACTGCAACTCAGGGGGGAAGAGAACATTTTATTGCACTCCTTAGAGTTCTACTGTGTTTTAGAAATAAGGCAGATGCTTTACTTTATGGTCCTTTTTATACATAAGTTATATATGTAGTACCGAACATGGCATGCATTTGTATTGAAATATTACTATGTTCTACCAACTAAAATTTTTCCGTAAAAATATATGTTATAGAGTACTAAGAGACAAATTATTGAACAAAAAATGGTGGGTGTCGCTAACGTGTAAGTGCCAAAAAAAATTTTTCTTAAATTTAAAAATTTAAAAAAATTAGTATAATAAAGGGATAAAACGTTAATTTTTTTTATTACTTAGCCTAAGGTGGGTACACAATATATATTAAACTCAAATAAATCGGCTGAGTAATTTCGTCAAAAAAATTTTTTTGAAAATTTTTGTCTATTTGTGTATTCATAAACTATTGGCCTCGGAGGGTTGAAATTTGACAGGAATGTATCTGGGGCTAAGAAGTATTATTTCCTATAAAAACAATCAATTTTGCGTCAAGGGCCGTTTTCCCTATCTTACCCGAAATTTTAAAACACTAAACTTGGCTAGACAAGTGATTATCTAAAGCAGGGTCGTAGAGAGAAATGGCGGGCCCTGGGAATAATCGCATTTTTTTTAATTTCGTCTCCAAAAAAATACACGGTGAACAAAAAAAAATTCTTAACTTTTTTCCGGGCCCTCTCCTCAAGCTCGAGCCCCAGGGCTTTAACCGCGACTACCGTACCCTCTCGTCAGGCCTGATCTAAAGTGATGAAAGTTAGAATTTTTCTTAAGTTTTAAGCCCTTCTTCTTCCTCAGTGCAATCAAAAAAAATATCCTCTGCCGTTGTAGCGTTTGTAGTTTGTACGGAATTTCTCAATTTTCTAAGTTGGTATCTCTAAAGGTTTAAACCTGAAAGTAGTAAAATAATCAAATATGCGATACATAGTCTCAAAATCTAACGTATCTTTCACATCTTTTTTCATGTCTGTGTTTTCCTTTCAATTTTGGTCTATTTCTGCATCCACTGTTATTTTGCTCAGCTAAAACCTTAACAAATATTTTAAATTGTTTAAATAAATAAATATTCTAATTTTGATAGATCACTACTGAAGTTAACGCACGTCGGTTATAAGCACTTATTACATTTTGAAAGAAATTATGGACTTGTAGCAATTTGAAAATAATCTTTTGTGGACTTACGACATTTTGTGAGAAGAGCTAAAATTTTCTTACTAATTTAGCAAGGGACCTAGTTCATTTAGAAACATTCCAGTTGTACTGACACGCAGAGATTTATTTTAAGAATTCAGTGCCATCTATACCTCAAATTTCGAAATTTTGGACTTGTTGCGTTTTGAAAATCATATATGTATATAAGTGTCTGCGCAATAACTCTCGAAGGAAGCCTCCAATTGTTATGAAATTTCGTGTGTAGGTCAAAAGTCCCAGGTCCCAATAGCTTGGATGAGTTCGTCAAGCAGATACATCCGATTTTTGGAAGCCAAAATTTTGGCCAATTTTAGTAGTTTTTTACAAAAGTTGGTCAGAATTCAAAAATTTTTTTTGCACTATCGAAATGGGCGTAAAAAATTACATAAGACAAGCTTTTAAAACATTGTTCTAAATGAATTAGATGTTAAGAAAAATTAAGCAATTTGCTGAACTTCTTTACAATAAATGCTTCATTATTTTTATTTTTATCATTACAATAACAATATTTAGGGTGGGAGTGCTAAAAGTCGGCCACTTAAACAATTAACGACGTGCAGAATTGTGAATTTTGAATTTACGCGTATTTTGATTATCTCATTAAGTACTTTTAAGTATCGCCTTTCTAACTAAATGGAGATTAAATTTCTAAATTAATAAACAATTAAATTATTTTAACTTTTATCTTTAAAAATGTATTTGCCTTAAGTCGGCCACCTAGATTTTTCATAATATAAATGAACTACGCGATTGTAGTTTATTATGACGCCAAGGAAAACGTTTAAGGAAAACTATTCTAACATTATAATAATTTATTAATTTAAATTTAAATCAAAACAGAATTATAAAAGAACATTCTTAAATATTTTTTAATAAATATCAGTAATTGGTAATCATGATTACAAACTACATTTAGAAAATGTAACTTGTAATGTAATGTAATTTTCAATTAAATTACATTTTGTAATCGTAATTTGTAATCGTTTTTGAATTACAAAATATATTATTTAATTACATAATTATGATTAATTTTGCTTAAGTTACTTATAAATATGAATAAAACTACAATCTAAATTAAAGAAATTTCGATAGTGAAACAGTTAGGTTAAAGGGTAAATTAAGGTAGGGTTGGCAAATAGATTGTTTATTTTATTAATTTGAGGACTAACAGAGCCTAAATTAATCAACTATAATCAATTTATGATAAGTAATTCTATGTCGATAATTTTCGATAACAAAAAGCAGGTTTTGATAGTCCCAATATGTTCGGAATACCCATAATTTGCTTCTCTTAAGCCTTCAAAAATTTCGTTATTTTTTCGCTACGACACACCGTTTACGAGATATTTACGATAAAAAGTTTACATTTACGAAATGTATCGAAAACTAGTTTTTTTCCAAAATATTCTAATGGTGACTAAATCAGTGAGACTAACAGAGCCTAAATTAACCAGTTATAGCCAATCTATGATACGTTACGCGGTATCGATAATTTTCGATAACGAAAAGTAGGTTTTGACAGTCCCAATATGTTCGGAATACCCACAACTTGCTTCGGTTAAGCCTTCAAAAATTTCGTTATTTTTTCGCTACGACGCATCGTTTACGAGATATTTACGATCAAAAGTTTACGTTTACAAAAAGTAACAAAAAGTAATTTTTTTTAAAAATGTGTTACGGCTGACCAACTCAATCGGACTAATAGAGTCTAAATTAACCAGTTATAACCAATTTATAATAACTAATTCAATATCGGTAATTTTCGATAACGAGAAGTCGAAAAAGTAGGTTTCAGCAGTCGCAGTAGGATTGGAATAACAATAACTCGCTTCGCTTAAGCCTTCAAAAATTTCGTTCTTTTTTCGCTATGATGCATCGCTTATGAGGTATTTACGATCAAATTTTTCGATTACGAAAAGTATTGTTTAAATACAAACAATAAAAAAACATTTAGATTTTAGAATTGCGTAACTTTAGAAGCACTTTTTATAACTACTACTTACAGCTAGTGTCTTAATAATAACATAACAGGTACAAGAAAACTAGTTTGTTGACGGCCTGGCCGACCTTAGGATTTCTCTACAAATTTTATCTCTAATGTCGGCCGCACGTTTTTTTTCTTAGATTTCAATAGATAAACGTCTTAAACAATTTCGAACTTCTTGAGAGGTGTATAATGTTATCAAATTTCGTAAAGTCAATCGTTATTGTTAAAAACTTATAAAGTAATAGCTTATTTCCCGCACTGACTAAACTTACAAATTATAGAATGGTCGATCCATTTTCAACATAGGTTGTCATTTATCGATTAAGTGTAATAAAACATTAAGTACCTGATAAAAATTATTGATTTTAAAAATCGTAAATCCAGAATAGATGAGCCTTTTCTTTCTATACGATTATCAAACATTTTCGATGTTTTAAAAGCTTGTTTTTTTTAAAAAAAGCAACTAGTGGCCGACCTTAGGGCACCGGCCGTCATTAGGTAATCCCACCCTATATCTGTTTCATTTTTCGAAATAAAACTTTTTAAGAACACGTCATCACCGATTTTGAAAATTTGTTTACTGTTAGAGAGATAAACTATTTTAAATAGATAATATAAGTTATGTTGTATGAGATCTGTTAAGATCCGGCGGTCCCAAAGTGCCAAAAATAAAACTACCCAGTCGATTTTAAAAATTTTTCAGCGTTAAAAATTTAATTTCACTTAAATACATACATATATGAGATCCGCCAGTGTCTAGTCTTTGGAAATTCACTATATTATGCAGACGCTGCGACAGGGGTATTTATATTTAAAATATTAATGATTCTAATGACAAATGAGAGAGATATATATTTTTTTTTTATTACTCATGCGGGAGAAGTACTAACTTGGCGCACATATTTCTGTACGCAAAATGGCTGTTTGCCAACTGTACTCTTCCCGCATACTTTTTTGCGTGTGGAAAGTAACTTTCCACACGCAAATTGACAATAAAACACGCAAAATTTAATCAAAACACGCAAAGCCGCCTCTTAAATTTTCATTTAATAAATATTTCATAATTATTTCTATAGGAACCACCAACAAAGTAATTTAAACGATAATTAATTCAGAAAAAAAAGACGAACATTCAAAAATATTATTTTAAAAAGTAATATAAATGTCAAAAATAATGATAATAATAGAAAAAAGTATGTGAAATTCGTAATAAAAAATAGTATGTGCAACTCGTGCGGGATTGTCGATTGCCCTACTCAAGCGAATGAGCTCACTCACTACGTTCGTGCGCTCAACTTCGCTTTCGTGGGCAATCGACAATTTCCCGCACTTATTGCACAATATACTATTTTAACAGCATGAGTAAATAAAATCGATGTTAATTTATAATAGAAAAAAGATATAATTATGTTTTCTTGTTTTAAAATTTTCCTACCTTTTATTAGAAATTCGTGTGATTTTTATTAAGTATATCAAATTTTTTCTTTTCTCTCCATCCTGCTATTAGGGATCACAACTATACAGGCAAACAATAGTAACAGTAACCTGTGAACTTTATTTCTAAAAGGAAAATAGGTAGGTAGTATCAAACTGAACTCCTACAACTACTATAATCCTTTCCTCATTTAATCGACTCTTTATGTCCGAAAAAATTGAAATCTTGAAATCCTTAAAAAAATTTATCCTGAAATCATTTTATTTTCAACCAAAATTATTATAGTAATAATAATAATAATAACATTACTTTTCATCGGAAGCAGTAATGCACTATTCACTTATTCTAAGAAGTCTAAGTAATTCCAGAAGCGAATAATAAAATTACAGAATTTGAAACCATATATTTTATGGATGTGAATTGTATTTTGCAAAATTTAAACTTTTAAAAAAAGAAATATTTTTTAAAAATAAATTTATACTTACATCAATATTGAAACAAAAACATTTTACAATCAACTTACTTAAGGCTTTATTTTAAGATTATAATTAAGTTATCTTGAGCCAGAATGAAGCTAGCCAGAGGTGGATTGAAACAACAAAAATATAATTACACATATAATAAGTATTGTATATTAATACAAATATATACCTGCCTCCATATTCACATATATATATATATATATATATATATATATATATATATATATATATATATATATATATATATATATATATATATATATGTCCAGTGTATAGTTTGGGAACACTATGTTTCTTTGGTAGGATATCGTGCGCAAATGTTCTAGCATCACCATATAACTTAAGAAAATGACTTTCTTTCAGAACTTTCTAAGAAAAAGGGAATTTTCAACATAACGTATAAAATGGGGATTTTCAGTGTAACGTTTTATTTAAGGACATGTCCCCATATTATACGTTATAATAGATGTCCTCATAATATGCGGTAGAATGTTAGTATGTTTATATATGCAACGTATACGTTGAGAACAAAGGAATCATACGCAATAGATATTTTGGGGACATAGAAGGTTGGCGTGTTGATATAATGTTGAAATTAAGGACATTTTTTAATGTATACTGTATAGTTCCGGAACATTTAATTCTAACTTTTACTAATTAATGTGATAATCTTTTTTAATTTCATTGAATTAAAAAAACTATGACATTTATCCCATTGACATTTATTGAATAATAATTAATTACAATTAATGTATTCAAATCGTCCACTTTGCACTCGATGCATTGATATTCTTTTTCTCTAAGCATTGGCGTTTGAATATGGAACGCTTATTATCCTTTGAAATAATCAGATTGGGTAGCCAGATAAGCATTGATAATTTTATGTGTAACCATTCTTCTTTGTCATAAGTAAAAGACTATACGCAGTAGATATTTTAGGGACAGCGAAGGTTGAAGTATTGATATAATGTTGAGACTGAGGACATCTTTAGTAGTATATTATATAGTTTGCAGACATCTAAACTTTTACAAGATAATTCTCTAATCTCCTTTTATTTCATTAAGAAACGTAAAACTTAAGATGATAAAAGCCTTAATCATGGCATTTGTAGCATGCGACGATCGGGTAATAAAGAAAATAAAAAAGTCGTAACGAGTCAACTACCATGTCTTCAAATAATACGTTGTACAAAGGTGTATTTCTTTCTTCAATCTTTTTATTCAAAACGTAAGATATATTGACTGCCTATATAACTAGTGATTTTCTCGGTATCAAAAGTGTTTAAAAACGACTTAAGATTATTAACGTTTTCTGTACTGATAATTCTGATAATAAATAAAAATACTTATCCAGAGCAAAAATTAATGGATGTGGCTATTTATACATACAGTATGTATACGCAATTGGCTATTTATACATACAGTATGTATACGTAATTGGCTATTTATACATACAGTATGTATACGAAATTGGCTATTTATACATACAGTATGTATATGGAATATTTTGTTTAAACATGAAGTATGTATACGCAGTTGACTACTTATTCAAAATTACCGTAATTTATGATGTATAATGCGCACATTGAGCACCAAAAATATCGTCAAAGTTTCGTGGTGCGCGTATTAAAATGGACTTTTCCACTGGTGACAGTAAAATACCATATAATAACAAATTTATCGATTCTAATAATAACGAAATTCTCGCGTACAACCGATTGAATTTTGTATAATCTTTTTAGCTTAAGAACGGATTTTTGGCGACGCGAACCGGAAGTTCCATATCTGAGGACTAAAAAAAGGTTCCCTTTGTTATGGTAATAAAAAATTAGAGGCAGATTCTTATAGAATTTGATTAATGGAACAAAAAAGGAAGAACAAATTTTTTCGATATCCTGTTTAGTTTTCGAGATGTGTTGTATTTCTAAAACTTACTATAATGAGATAATGAATTGTACATTACACACATATGTACACATACACATATACGTAGTATCAATTTTTACGGATATAAACTCAGTTTTAAATATAATTTTTGAATGGTATATTTTGGTTTTTATTCATACAAATTAATGAAAAATGAGCGGGACATCACCAATGAAACCTCATTCTTGGGCAAAGGGTAATTATTTACAAATATGTCTCGGCGTGTAATGACTTCAAAATTATTTAATTACCCTTTGCCTGAAAATGAGGTTTCAATGATGTTATCCGGTCCATTTTCCACTTACTACTATCAATACAAGCCGTAATATACCAACCGTAATTGTCTATCCAATATAGTAAGCTTTTCTTTGACACGTAATATCACGAAAACTAAGCAAAATATCGAAAAACTTCATTGTTTCTTTTTTGTGCTACTCACCAAGTTCGATAAGAATCGATTTTTAATTTTTGTTGCTATGGTAACGGAAAAGATTTTTTAGTAATCCCTAGGCTTGACATTCGAAGGGTTGAAAAATACACTTCCGGTTCTCGTCGCCAAAAATCCGTTTAGGGGATAACTTCTTAAACCAAAGATATTATGTAAAAAAATAATTCAGCTCAATCGGAGGTATTCGGTTATTATAATGGAATAGTTATTAAAAAATATTAATTGTAATAATAGCGCATTCAATCAGTATGTATAAGTAGCCAACTGCGTATACAGTTTAGCTTTAGGTAGTACATAACTACATACTGTAGGTTTAAATAGCCAATTCAGTATACACATAATTATGTATAAACAGCTAATTTCATATACACACTATATATGTATAAATAGCCAATTTCGTATACATACCGTATGTATAAATAGCCAATTGCGTATACATACTGTATGTATAAACAGCCAACTAGTTATACATACTGTATGTATAAATAGCCACATCCAAAATTAATATGCTTTCTTAAGTGGCTTTAGTAACTATTAACTGATCATTAGTGTAATTCATCTGAGTGGCTTGATTGGCGTGAATATCAGTTAATAATTACTAAATTTCAGTTGAAGTCACTGAAAAAATTAAGGCAGAAAAATTTGCGTTCTTTAATATTTTTCTATTTGAAAAAAAATTTTTTTTTTGGCCATGTTTTACATATTACCGTGTAGAACGACATAACGAAATAAAAACCAGAAACGAGATTCGAAAAAAAATTAGTTTATTAGTCGTTTCTGGCGTGAACTCCCCCCCTAATGTGACCAACAGAATATATATGTATTTGATGATAGTTTGAGGACAGTTGTTAAGCGTATTCGCTAATTGACTCCAATTTAAAAATTGTAAAAAGAGATTTCCCTATGACTTTGAATCTTTATAATAATACTTTATTATTTATAAGTAACATTTTATTTTGCTTACTGTGTAACTAAAAATGCAAATGTTCCTGATGTTGATTAAAATTCCTGGTGGACGTCAAAGAGATATATATCAGAGAGTTTGAGGACACCATGAGATACGCAATGTTCGGGGACTTTTCAAAATTATTTTTATAAATTTTTCGCTGTAGTTTATAAAAAATAATACTTTTTAATTTCAATATTAATTGTAAAGTTTATATAATATTTTGATAATGCAAATTCGAACTCAGGAGAAAAGATTCTTAATGTGACCAACAGAATATATATGTATTTAATGATAGTTTGAGGACAGTTGTCAAGCGTATTCGCTAACTGAATCCAATTTAAAAATTGTAAAAAAGTATTCCCTATGACTTTGAATCTTTGTAATAATACTTTATTATTTATAAGTAACATTTTATTTTGCTTACTGTATAACTAAAAATGCAAATGTTCCTGATGTTGATTAAAATTCCTGGTGGACGTCAAAGAGTTATATATCAGAGAGTTTGAGGACACCATGAGATACGCAATGTTTAGTTCCGGGACTTTTCAAAATTATTTTTATAAATTTTTCGCTGTAGTTTATAAAAAATAATACTTTCTAATTTCAATATTAATTGTAAAGTTTATATAATATTTTGATAATACAAATCCGAACTCAGTAGAAAAGATTCTTAATGTGACCAACAGAATATATATGTATTTAATGATAGTTTGAGGACAGTTGTCAAGCGTATTCGCTAATTGAATCATATTTAAAAATTGTAAAAAGAGTATTCCCTATGACTTTGAATCTTTGTAATAATACTTTATTATTTATAAGTAATATTTTATTTTGCTTACTGTGTAACTAAAAATGCAAATGTTCCTGATGTTGATTAAAATTCCTGGTGGACGTCAAAGAGATATATATCAGAGAATTTGAGGACACCATGAGATACGCAATGTTCGGGGACTTTTCAAAATTATTTTTATAAATTTTTCGCTGTAGTTTATAAAAAATAATACTTTTTAATTTCAATATTACTTGTAAAGTTTATATAGTATTTTGATAATACAAATCCGAACTCAGTAGAAAAGATTCTTAATGTGACCAAGAGAATATATATGTATTTAATGATAGTTTGAGGACAGTTGTCAAGCGTATTCGCTAATTGAATCCAATTTAAAAATTGTAAAAAGAGTATTCCCTATGACTTTGAACCTTTGTAATAATACTTTATTATTTATAAGTAACATTTTATTTTGCTTACTGTGTACCTAAAAATGCAAATGTTCCCGATGTTGATTAAAATTCCTGGTGGACGTCAAAGAGTTATATATCAGAGAGTTTGAGGACACCATGAGATACGCAATGTTTAGTTCGGGGACTTTTCAAAATTATTTTTATAAATTTTTCGCTGTAGTTTATAAAAAATAATACTTTTTAATTTCAATATTAATTGTAAAGTTTATATAGTATTTTGATAATACAAATTCGAACTGAGTAGAAAACATTCTTAATGTGACCAACAGAATATATATGTATTTAGTGATAGTTTGAGGACAGTTGTCAAGCGTATTCGCTAATTGAATCCAATTTAAAAATTGTAAAAAGAGTATTCCCTATGACTTTGAATCTTTATATTAATACTTTATTATTTATAAGTAACTTTTTATTTTGCTTACTGCGTAACTAAAAATGCAAATGTTCCTGATGTTGATTAAAATTCCTGGTGGACGTCAAAGAGATATATATCAGAGAGTTTGAGGACACCATGAGATACGCAATGTTGAGTTCGGGGACTTTTGAAAATTATTTTTATAAACTTTTCGCTGGAGTTTATAAAAAATAATACTTTTTAATTTCAATATTAATTGTAAAGTTTATATAGTATTTTGATAATACAAATTCGAACTGAGTAGAAAACATTCTTAATGTGACCAACAGAATATATATGTATTTAATGATAGTTTGAGGACAGTTGTCAAGCGTATTCGCTAACTGAATCCAATTTAAAAATTGTAAAAAAGTATTCCCTATGACTTTGAATCTTTGTAATAATACTTTATTATTTATAAGTAACATTTTATTTTGCTTACTGTATAACTAAAAATGCAAATGTTCCTGATGTTGATTAAAATTCCTGGTGGACCTCAAAGAGATATATATCAGAGAATTTGAGGACACCATGAGATACGCAATGTTCGGGGACTTTTCAAAATTATTTTTATAAATTTTTCGCTGTAGTTTATAAAAAATAATACTTTTTAATTTCAATATTACTTGTAAAGTTTATATAGTATTTTGATAATACAAATCCGAACTCAGTAGAAAAGATTCTTAATGTGACCAACAGAATATATATGTATTTGATGATAGTTTGAGGACAGTTGTTAAGCGTATTCGCTAATTGACTCCAATTTAAAAATTGTAAAAAGAGATTTCCCTATGACTTTGAATCTTTATAATAATACTTTATTATTTATAAGTAACATTTTATTTTGCTTACTGTGTAACTAAAAATGCAAATGTTCCTGATGTTGATTAAAATTCCTGGTGGACGTCAAAGAGATATATATCAGAGAGTTTGAGGACACCATGAGATACGCAATGTTCGGGGACTTTTCAAAATTATTTTTATAAATTTTTCGCTCTAGTTTATAAAAAATAATACTGTTTAATTTCAATATTAATTGTAAAGTTTATATAATATTTTGATAATGCAAATTCGAACTCAGGAGAAAAGATTCTTAATGTGACCAACAGAATATATATGTATTTAATGATAGTTTGAGGACAGTTGTCAAGCGTATTCGCTAATTGAATCCAATTTAAAAATTATAAAAAGAGTATTCCCTATGACTTTGTATCTTTGTAATAATACTTTATTATTTATAAGTAACATTTTATTTTGCTTACTGTATAACTAAAAATGCAAATGTTCCTGATGTTGATTAAAATTCCTGGTGGACGTCAAAGAGTTATATATCAGAGAGTTTGAGGACACCATGAGATACGCAATGTTTGGGGACTTTTCAAAATTATTTTTATAAATTTTTCGCTGTAGTTTATAAAAAATAATACTTTTTAATTTCAATATTAATTGTAAAGTTTATATAGTATTTTGATAATACAAATTCGAACTGAGTAGAAAACATTCTTAATGTGACCAACAGAATATATATGTATTTAGTGATAGTTTGAGGACAGTTGTCAAGCGTATTCGCTAATTGAATCCAATTTAAAAATTGTAAAAAGAGTATTCCCTATGACTTTGAATCTTTATATTAATACTTTATTATTTATAAGTAACTTTTTATTTTGCTTACTGCGTAACTAAAAATGCAAATGTTCCTGATGTTGATTAAAATTCCTGGTGGACGTCAAAGAGATATATATCAGAGAGTTTGAGGACACCATGAGATACGCAATGTTGAGTTCGGGGACTTTTGAAAATTATTTTTATAAACTTTTCGCTGGAGTTTATAAAAAATAATACTTTTTAATTTCAATATTAATTGTAAAGTTTATATAGTATTTTGATAATACAAATCCGAACTCAGTAGAAAAGATTCTTAATGTGACCAACAGAATATATATGTATTTAATGATAGTTTGAGGACAGTTGTCAAGCGCATTCGCTAATTAATTCCAATTTAAAAATTGTAAAAAGAGTATTCCCTATGACTTTGAATCTTTATAATAATACTTTATTAGGTATTTTTTATTTATAGCATTTTATTTGGCATTCGCAGTGTTTAGTTCGGGGACTTTTAAGAATTATTTTTATAAATTGTTTTTATATAAATTGTTGGCTACACTTAAATTTTAATTCGAGTTCCTCAATTTTTCGTGACTCACGAATTATTCACGTCGACAAATTACACTACGTTTTCTCAGCATTGTATCTGCTAACCAACCGTCAACATGTTGAGCATACTTACTTTTTGAAAAGTTTTATTAACTTAAATTTTTTTAATCGATGGTCGGAGTTTAATTCTTTAGTTTACACGGTGTTATATATGGGTCAGTTCGAGGACATTTTATTTTAGAATACTCACAATGCCATCTGTGCTTTTGTATACGAATTATTTATATACAATTTCAGAAAGTTCTCTTACTATACAATAGACTGAAGAATTTTTTGGAGACTGTCCTCATATTCTACAAATGTCCTCAAAAACTCCTATATATGAAAATTCTGTTCCCATACTATCCGCTGGACACATATATATATATATATATATATATATATATATATATATATATATATATATCAAACCCTATAATTAGATTAATAAAATATAAAATTATCAACTACAGATTCAAATAAACGTATTTTTAAATAATAAACACAAACCCCTATTGTTCTTATAGTATTGAAAATAGTTTTGATTTATGAATGAATAAAAATGGGGGAAATTCCGTCTGAAATTCTCAGGAACGTTTAACATTTTATTATATATAAATATGTGTGAAGAATACTACGTATAAATTATTCCAAAATCTACCAAATTTTTTTAAATTGGTTAGGAGTTCTTAGAGAGAATTCTCAAGAAATCCTAGTTCAATATTTTAAACAATATAATTTTTTTATTGTTTTAATGGCGACCAATATGACCGAATAACATTTTAGTAAAATTTTTAATCTAAATTTTTAAGTATTCTCGAATGATAACTTTAAAAAACGTACACGTAATTTAAGCCAAATTTTTTTTTTTCAAAACTATAATTTCTCGAATTAGTATGACAAATAAAAAATAGACTGTTTAACTAATTAACTAACTTCATTCTTTAACTTGTTAAAGTATACACTCTAAAATTCTAGATGGACAAAAAATGTTTTCTCACCGATTTATGTAAAGATTTTGCATTAAAAACCAATGCCCATTAATGGACGGCTTATTTCAAGCCTTGATTTCTTATCGTTTTTTTTAACTTTTCAATGCAAAATTGCTCATTTTAGTTGTAAATTGTACAATACTGCACAAATTCAGATAACAGTTTGTTATAGTTCTATCGTATTGCAAGCAAGAACATCTTTATTATTGGAATAAACTGACTTAAAACCAAACGTTGACTTTTTAACAGAATTTTAATTCAAGTACTTACGTGCAGGAATGGTTGAGAGTCGCAAAATAAAGCCGGTTCTACACGATGCTACGAACGTTTCTTTAACGTTCGATCGAACGTTTGATGCCAGTAAGTTCGACAGTTGGTGCTGCGAATGTTCCTGCTACACGGTGAATCGAATGTTTGGTCCAATACATATGATGATGTGTTGGTACAAACGTTTATTCAGTGGACGAGGATGTCATCTGTCTGATGTTATCTCTTAACGTTATACACTGATGTTGTCTCTCTTCATATGAACGAGTCGTGTAGCCGTTAAGTCGAACCAACGAACATTGTCCTTCAAACGTTGGAAGCATCTCTTTGACTCAATACAAGAATACCGACATCGGCTGGAACGTGGACAAATGCGAACGTTCGACGCTCGACATTGGACGTTCGTTGGTTCGAACAACGGCCACACGATGCGACGAATCATCAAACGTCCAATGTTGGAAGGCGTTCGTAGCATCGTGTAGAACCGGCTTAACCAGTATTTGAAGATGATCACCGTGATTACAACTATGTAGATGATTCTTCTTTGTTTGATTTGATTTTCTGACACCACCTTAATTGATGAGGACTAGGACCCAAATAGAAGTCGACAAATACTTTAAATTTACTTAAAGTTTCCCAATAATATTATTTAATACTGTTTTTTCAATAATACTTTGTCTACCCATTGAACAATAAAATATCCAACAATTAAATTTTATAAATTTATTTCAATAATAAAAATTACATAGTAACGTCCCGAATATTACAACATTTGAAATAATAATAATATTCTATATTTTTGAACTTGACTTATATATTATGTTAATTAGTGATATCGTCATGTGATTTCTAAACTGGTGAAAGTTCGTTTCCGTGGCCGCTTTCTAGTACTTAATGATTTTTAATGGAATGCGGTGGTTGACGGAGTTACCACAATCCTCCCTTCGGAGATTGGACTACGGATGGTAGGGCTTGATGTCCGCTTTGATGGCTCTTCTTTTTGGACCGGAGATGTTTTACCGGTTTTAATGGTATTTCGTAGATATTCCTGACCTTTGGTTCGTGATTTTCGATGAGTGGAGCGCTGGCGAAATGAATTATAGGTTCTTGTTTGCTGCTTCGGTTGTTACATTGGTTGAAGATTTTGATACATGGAGCGGTGCATGATGTGTTTTTCCATTTTGATAGGCAGCACAAGATGAGCGAGGATAGTCAGCATTTGTAGAAACCAAATGTTATAAGTAATGTTGTAACCAAACCGGCGGCTAACTTGACTGAAAATCAACTTGAAGTGGAAAATTGATGTCCAAGGAATTCTATATGGTCATTTAGTTCTTTGTTTAACTGTCGATCCAAATCTTGTAGATGTTGATAATTGATAGTGAGTTTTTCTAGGTTGTCAAAGTGGAGACGAAGGAGTGTAAGTTGTTTCAGTTTCGTGGATTTGTTTCTGCATTCGTTGCAGTAGTTGAGTTGAACTCCTTGAATGAAGTCTTGAAACGTCTGGACTTGTATCGTCGAGGTGAGTTTTATTTCGATGGTTTTGGAACTGCCTTTGCATTAGTGTGATTTTCGTCATTTCATTTCTTACTTCGAAACTCCTGACGTAGTTATTGGGACAGTTGACGATAAATTTGATCGGACTGGAGCTGATTGCTAACCATTGATTATCGTGGATACGTTGCCATACTTCTTGATCCGCGTAATACTTGATGGTGTTGCATTCGATTGGAACGTTGTGTGTTGTAACGTCGAAAAGTAGGATTTCACATTCGCTACTATGGGTCTTGTAGACGGTTGATCGTTGACACGAATATTGTTGTTTTTGATACTGCTTACATTCATCCAAATTGTTTGCAAGTGATTGTTGCAATCGATTTTTACTCGTGAACAGGTAGGGTTTTTGTATTTGGATAAGTGGGTAGAGGTTATTTATAACAGGATCAGGTTGTGGTAGGGAGAGTATCTTGTATATATGGTATTCTTTAGGGGAAACAAGTGGAATTTTAATATCGATTAGTAGGGTATAATATTTATATTTTCATATGTTGGTTCAAATGGTAGGTGTAAGTTTTTTGTCTTTAGTGATTCTTTTATTAATGTCCGCGCTGGTAATATATCAAAGCTAATAAAATTGTGCCTAGCTAATGTGACTGACTGTTCGAATTTATTAATTTGTCGCGCTATAACTGACAAAATTTCTTTCAAGACTATTTCTATTTGGTTTAATAAGCTTCTTTGCTCGTTTTTATTTGTTACATTTGAATTTAAATTTATTTGATCCGTTAGTTCCTTAATTTTATACTCTAATGTTTTTATTTGTTTTGTGTTTTATTGAGCTGATTTAAACTGTCCGTTATTACCCTAATTTGATTTTTTAATATTACGTTAACATTGCTTTGTTCTTTTACTAGTTTGTTTATATTATTTGTTAAAAATTCGGCGTCATTGGCGTCGGGGTTCCCCGATATTTTATGCCAAATAATACCGATGGTATCGAACCATCCATGTTCGTACTGGATTTCTCTTTTATTTCTTTTTTCTTTAAAATAGCTATTTTCTAAGTCATAAAATCGTTCCGTTAATTCTCTAAATTCTAATTCAAATAATTCTAATGTTATTTTACAATTAGTGTTACCTACTAATAGTTTACAAATTAAATTATGTGTATCGAAATACCTGGGAATTTCTATTAATAATTTTTTTATATAACTAATATTATAATAAGGGATGAGAATTAAATTTTTTTCTATAATTCGGGCTTCTTGGTAATTGTAGAAGATGCCTGGGTTATTTTTTATTGGTCCAATTGTTACTTGGGCCTAGCTGACTTTCAGGATTACTAGGGTTATCATTATTCCTGTCCATATCTGAAACAAAGTGTTTTAGATGTTTAAAATATGTCCATTTATTGCATCCAGAAATTTTTAACTGACAGTATGATGTATATTTTATACCTTTATAGTATGATTTTAATTTTTTTATCTTTATCGTGTTTGTGAGCTTGGTTATCAAATAGTAAAACTTTATCTCCTACATTGAATGTTTTTCTGTGACATTTTTATTGTAAGTGTTTTTTGTTTGTCCCTTAGCTGTTCCCAGATTTTTATTTTCATTACTGCATAACTTAGAAATTTTGTTTTTTACATCGTTAGCGAAATTGTCGTAGAGAGGAAGATTTGGCTTGTCGCTAAAAGGTTTAGCTTTTTCGCCAAATACAAGTTCGTACGGTGTAAATTTTGTATGTCTATTTTCCGTTGTGTTTTAGGAATAACACGCGAACTCTAAATAGTGATCCCAGTCATTGAGATTTTCATTTTCATAATTCCGGAGAAAGTTTTTAAGTTCCTGGTGTCCACGTTCTAATGAACCATTGGACTGAGAATTGTATGGTGTGCTTTGTTTGTGTTTTATATTTAAGATTTTATTAATTTCTTTAATAGTTGAATTTATGAAGTTTTGGCCGTTATCCGTCAATATGACCTTCGGAAACCGATACTCTGTACAGTGTTCCAGAAATTTAAGTGCAGTGAATTCTGCAGTGTTCTTGGGTATAGCATAAGCATCGATAAATTTTGTTAAATTATCCTGAATTGTAAGAACGAACTTATTATTTGAATTTGTTTCTTTAAAGGGACACATGATATCAAGAGATATCATCTCGTTAAAGTTTGAAGGGGTTTCTGTAATAACCATGGGAGTTTTTTGACTCCTGGGTGCTTTATTACTTTGAAACTGAGAACATTTTTTTTTGTATATTCTTCTACGTCTTTTGTTATAGATTTCCAAAAATATTTTAACCTGAGTTTTTTAACAGTGTTTTTTATACCCTTATGTCCTGCTATCAAATCATCATGCTCTTCTCTGATTAAGCGTTGTTTTTCTTTTGGATTGCGAACAATAATTGTATTGGAGCGAATAATGTTAATTTCGATATTTGTATTCGAAAAGAAATAATATAATAGTTTATAAAATTCTTCTTCGGATATTTGAGGACTGAGTTGGGATATATCATGAACATAAAATTTTTGTGGTTGAATGATTTGGGAATATTGATGTAACGTATATATGCTATCAAATAAATTGTTGAAAGTGATTGGATCTAATGCTTTTTCCTAGCATGGTAGGATAAAAAGATTTTTGTTTTCGTAATTTACGAGTTTTGTTTTGTTTAAAATTAGTGATGTATTCGTTAATCTTGTTTTAACGAAGTCAGCGAATTTGTTGTTATCAGACAGATCGACCGAGAAGGGGAGTACTAAGTTATCTATATCTTTTAATGGTAGAGAGGCTTGATTATAAATAATAGGTTCTTTGTAATTTTCGGACCATTGTTTAAAATTATGTAATTCTTTGACTTCTATTAAATCTCTAATTTGGAGAACGGGTCGGGATAGAGTATCAGCATTTGTATTGCAGATCCCGGTTTTGTAAATGATTTAATATTCATATTCTTCCAGACGCAGTCGCGATCCAACGAGCTTAGATGTAGGATCCTTGCAGTTCATATGCCATTGTAATGGTTTATGATCAGTCCTAATCTGGAATTTTTTACCGTACAGGTAGGGTCGAAAATGTTTTACTGACTCTACTACTGATAAAAATTCTTTTTCCGTGGTGGAATAGTTCTGTTCTAATTTATTTAATGTTCTACTGAAATAGGCGATGGGAGATCTTTATTTTCGTGCATTTAGGAAAGAATACTAACGATCCTGATATTCGAGGCATCGCTGGTTAAAATAAACATTTTATTAAAATCAGGATATTTTAGTAGTGATTCTGAAGTTAAAATTTTTTTGAATAGATTGAAACTTTTTTCGCATTCTTCGTTCCAATTGAAAGGTGTGTTTTTATGCAATAAGTTTGTAAGTGGTTTAGAAATTTTAGAAAAATTATTTATGAATTGTCTATAATAGCCAACTAACCCGAAAAAGGACTGGATATCTTTAACATTTTTCGGTTGTTTTAATTTGACAATTGCATCTACCTTTTTGGGGTTAGGTTTTAAGCCGTTTTTTGTGAGGACGTGCCCGAGGTATTCAATTTCGTCCTGAAGGAATTCGCACGTGTCGGGTTGGATTTTTAAATTATATTCTGATAAAGTTTTAAATGTCTTTTAGATTATTATTATTATGTTCTTGTATTGTTCTCCCAAAGACGATTATATCGTCGATATAAACGAAGCACTGGGTATTAATGTGTTTTCTTAAAGCTGTATTTATCATTCACTGAAAAGTTGCAGGCGCATTTCGCAACCCAAAGGGCATTCGATTAAATTCGTAATGTCCTCCTGGTATGGTGAACGCAGTCTTGGGTTTATCTTCCTCGAGAATTTCAATTTGGTGAAAACCCGAGGTTAATTCCAATGTTGAAAAATACTTTGCATCGTTTAAATTATGTAATATTTTGTCTATGTTTGGAAGTGGATATTTATCTTCTATAGTAACTTCGCTAAATTTTCTATAGTCGAAAACTATCCGCCATTTTTGTTGCACTGTTGCTTCTAACTTTTTAGGAACGACGCAAATAGGAGATGAGTAGAGTGACTTACTTTCGCCAATTATTCCTTCAGCAAGCATTTTAGAAATTTGATTTTTGACTTCTGTTTCGTGGCACTTAGGAAATCGATAATTTTTTGAAAATATTGGGGAAGGATCAGTAACTTTTATACTGTGCTCTAAATTTTAATGGCCGTTAATTTTTCATTTTCATTTAAAAATATTTTTTCGTTTTCTATACATATTTGGAGGATATGATTTCGTGTTATTTCATCTAAATGGTTTAATCGTAAATTAGATTCAATAAATTTTAGTTTTCCGTTATTTATGTGATTTACGGAAGGTAGTATTATAGGGTTATTAAAATTTATTAAATTGTTTTTTGTATCAATTTTAGCATGAAATTGTGACAAAAAGTCGATTCCAATAATTCCATCAGTCGGTAAATTAAATTTATTATCAATTACTTGAAAGATAAATGGAAAATAAAATTTGTCACGAATTAAATTTAAATGGAACCTTTTGTATACTGAATACTATCTTCGATTCCAGAAATTGGGATTTTAGAATTTTCGTTAAAATTTTCTATAAATTGTTCTTTGATCAGAGACGCAGAAGCGCCAGTATCAATTAAAAAAGAACAATTATGCTTATTAATTAAAAAATTAATTTTAGTAAGATTTACTCTAGATTGGTATTATTGGAAATTGACAGTTCGTTAGGGCCGTTGAGGATTGATCCGACTCTGTGGCCCCCAGAGCGGATTGATTGGAGTTTAAATGTTCCTGTGTTAGGACTTGATTTTGTTTTTGAGGTGGAAAATTTGTTCTTAAATTATCATTGAATCGTTTTTTCCTACAGTCGTCTATTGTATGCCCCCTATTTTTACAATAATTACATATTTTTACTTCAAATCTATTTGAATTTGTATTATTTAAATTATTTGAATTAGGGTTAAAATTAGAATTAGAAAATTGAGGTTTTTTACGACAATCGCGAGTGTTATGGGTTTTTATTTGCACAGTACTTGCAATATGGGACAGTATTTGCAAAATTTTTTGACATTGTTAGAATGATTTGTTTTAATTGATTAAGCTCTTTTAACTTATTTTCTAATTGTAGAGCTATAGGTAAAATTTTATCAGTATTATCAAAATTTTTATCCATTAAATGTATAGATATCCGACCGTTTAAATTATTTAAAAATTTGCTAACTATTGTCTGTTCGACATAATATTTAGTAGAATTGTAATGTAATGGATCTTGTTCCCGTAATAGTTTTAATTGTTCTAAACGAAGCTTATTAAATCGTTCGAAGTCGTTTTGAACGGGCTCACTTTGATTTTGTTTCGTGTTCGACATATCTAAATCGATTAAATATTGAGTTCTAGTAGTTTGGTATTTTCTTTTGATTGTTGAAATTATTGTATCTAATTCTAAACTATGTATTTCGACTTGAATATCTAATGATAATTTGTTGAATACAAACATAAGTATTTCGTTGTGGAGATATCTTGGTGCAATTTTTAAAGTGTTAACTAATTGACTACAAAAATTTAATGCCCCGTTGCTATCAGATTTGAATGGGTCAATCCATTGTGTATAATTAAAACTAGGTAGCCTACTAGGTCGTGAAATTTGTGAATTAGTTTCGTCGTCGGTAAAAACTTCGTTAGTTGTGTCGGGATTAGTTGTGTTAGGATTAGTTGTATCGGGTTTGAAGGACATTTTAGATTATGATTTGAAATCATATGAAGTATTATGATTTAAAAGGAGTTCTTCAGTAACAGGAAGAGTAAGAAAAAGCTCACTTACGGTTTCTGTTGAAGAGCTGGTTGATTGCGATCTGACTGAGCGGTATGTTTGGTGGCTGTCCGTATCACTGGATCCAGTTGTTGGCATCTGATGATTCTATAACCGCTTGGTTAGCCGTGGAACCACTTGAATGACGACAATCGTTGATCTATCAGTTGTTGAGCTGGATCTTCCAAGCAATCGATTGAACTGAATCCCACTTCTGACACCCGTTTGACGTGCAGGAATGGTTGCGAGTCGCAAAATAACCAGTATTTGGAGATGATCACCGTGGTTACAACTATGTAGATAATTTTTCTTTTTTTAGTTTTTTTAGTTTTTTCTTTTTTTTTAAATTTTACAAATTTATTTTAATAATAAAGATTACATAGTAACGTCCCGAATATTACAACATTTGAAATAATAATAATATTCTATATTTTTTTAACTTGACTTATATATTATGTTAATTAGTGATAAGAATGTCGTCATGTGATTTCTAAACTGGCGAAAGTCTGTTTCCATGGCCGCTTTCTAGTCCTTAATGATTTTTAATGGAATGGAGTTACCACAGTACTTATATTTATTATATTTTTCAAAAGTTCAAAATTTTAAAAAAGGCTTAATAACAAATATTGCGCGTTTCAAAATTATAATAATTATGTGTGCTGTAGACATTCAAATATTGTAGACATGTTTTCTTTTGATTTAAACCATCAATCAACTAAAGACCTACGACAACGATTTTAAAAACAGATTTCTAACATAATGTTGATTAATTAAGTGTTAGGTACATGTATATGCATACACATATCTACCAAGTAACATCAGGTTCTGTTTTATTTTTAATGAACAATAATACTTAATTGAAAACTATCTTCCAGGACCACATTCTACACTCTTGACTTTCTGACGCTAATCTCCCCTATTTCATTCAAGCTTCAAGTACCTTTATAAACATTTTATATATCTAGTTAAATAATGCATTATATGTTTATCCTACCTACATCGAAGTTTTATAAAATAAGTGACCCTGAAATAAAAAAATTAAAAGTATAGAAAAAGTTTTATAAAAATATTTACCCTCAGTTTCAATAAATTGTTATGAATCTTAAGGTTTGATATTAAAAAATCAAAAATTATCGATAATCTTTATCAAACAGATACAGAATGTAAGAAGAATTTGTTATCAACTTTAAACAACCTTTCTTATAATTATAATTTATAACATTCACTAATTTGTGCGTTACTTTATGGTGTTTCATACTTTGTAAATAATAAAGCAAATGTTTTACTTAGCAAAAAATACCACATTTATTATTTAAATGTGACAATTGTTTCAAACATAACTTCTCATTTTCAAACAAAGTTTGAATTCAACTACTATTTCGTACTTCTGTTTCTAGATTCAACATCTTTTTGTTTACTGACTATCAGTACTTTAAATAAACTTTCTTTACCAATATCATACTTCATTACAGTACCCATAAGGCTATAATGAATCAATGAATATTGTGATCATAACCTTTATAAATTTTTATAAACGTATACTATTAAATCACCTATCTACTTATTCTATATTGAAAATACTGTAATAAATATTAATATTAATATTAATATTTAAATGTATTCGTATACTTCATCCATTTCTCATTTCATCTTTAAATAAAACTTAACTATTATTACATAATAATACCGTCGAGTCACTACATTTAGTATTATTACCTATCTTAAAAATTATTTGTCTGAAATAAAAAAAAAAAAATACAAGTACTTATTTATTTTATTTTTCTTACCTCTAAAACTTTATAGGTACTATGTTTATATAGCTAAATATCCTAACGGTAAATTTTTGCAGTAAGCGGCATTCGTTTGTTTATTCTTTATCATGTCGAAAAATCCAAACGTGATTATCATTTGTTTTATAAATTAATTAATGTAATATATAGTGTTGATGCTACATAGTGTAGTGTTAATTAATAAACCCGGTTGATTCATAGTTAAACATTGAAACTGATATTTAGATAGGTACCGAATTTTAATTAAACGAAGAGAAACATTGTTAAGCGTGCCTCTTTCAAAATTTAATTATAATTTTGTAAAATAACCTAATAGGTTTTATAATTAAAAAGTAATATTATGTATGTATATATGGTCCATTTCACTTAAATTTAACCATGCTTCATCACTTATGAATTTAAATAATTTCCGTTTTCTTGGCTTTATCTTTTTCATTATTGCACTTACGTAAATTTTAAAACTGCAGTTTGTTTTTAGAAAATAATAGAACGTTGATTTGTTTTGAATATTAGAATTATTTAATTTTTTTAACTTTAACTCATGATCAATTGTATTTGAAACAGGGTATATGTATACAGGTATCTCAAATAAAAATTTACAAAATAGAGATCTCATAAACAGTGGTGTAATGGAGGCGGAACGCGGCGGGACGGCGTTCCCGCACTGGTTTTCGGCAGAATAATAAATATATATATATATATATATATATATATATATATATATATATATATATATATATATATATATACTGAAGCTGCGAAAATTAGTGAATGGATTTCACAGTAAAAATAGTTTAACGCCTGAAAAAACATAATACTACAACGCACACACCTGTGTATTAAGTCAGAGGTATTATCTTCCTATCGTTAACATTAGCGTTCGCTCACTGGAAAATTTACGACTACACCACTGCTTATAAACTGTAAGAGCCATAGATTTTGTTAAATTCGATGAATTATCCAGAATCACTAATAAGAACTATAACCAAAAATTAAAAATTCAAATTTTATTTTCTTTCAACAACTTCTTACGGATAAGAGATAATTATGGGGCGCTATGGTATTTTTATTTACATATTCTTATAACACTTTTTTCGGTTGGATGATCTAAACATTTTTCTATGACTGTCCGTCTTTTCGTAATGACCTCGAACTTTTTTTTTTCTTATGGAGCGTGAAGCAAATTGTGGTACAGTTAAATAAGTATAGTCATAATTTTTTTTTTAAAAAAAAATATTAAAATATTACGTAAAAAAATGTTATCAAAATGAATAAGTAATAAAAATACTATAGTTTTTTCCAGTAAGAAGTTACTGAAAACTAAACTATATGGAATTTTGGATGTATAAAAACAATATTCTTCTCATCTAGTTCTTTTGCTCGTACCTAGTATGTACTAGTGGATTAATAAAAATACTACCTAATGGAATAAATCCGCTTTACTACCCCAGATGTCTCCATGAGCCATTTCATGGGTTGGATCATCGAATTTAATCGAAACTCCTGAACATTCCTTACTAATAATTTCATTAGTGACACCTATATACAGTGATATATAAGACGTTTTTAATATACATTTTGTATAATAATTTATTATTTCTTTTACATAATTATGTACGTATACGAAACTCTGAACATTTCCTTTAGTGTCAAAATTTTTTATACCTTAGGTACCATACATTGTACTGGGTCTGTAAATAAGATACTTGATGAAATAGCCTATTACAGTATTTAATTAAAGTACTACGGAATCAAAATGAAGTGTGTTCCGCACAACTTTTAGAAATAGAATCGCTAGGTGAAATACTCATGAACAGGGCCGGCGAGAGCGATGTCGAGCGCCCGGCCGAAAATTTTCGTTCGACTTTAACATATTTTTTCTTTTTTACCTAAAAAAATAGTTTTCAATAAAGAACAAAAAGAACTCACCCATCTCTCCCCGGGCCCTTAATTGACTTTCCAGGCCCCCCTCTTGGCATCTAATATTTCTCGAAAATACATTTGATTGTGAGCCACAAAAAAAAAAAAAAAAAAAAAAAAAAAAACAGAAAAACCTTGTCGGTCCTTTACCGACCCCCGTTTTTGGAGTCCGACTTTTGGGAACCAAGAAATCTCCTCGCATCTTTACCCGGCCCCTAATCACGCCTCCGGGCGACATTTTAGGCCCGGGCCCCCAGGCAAATGCCCCACCTGCCCTATGCCCTCTCGTCGGCCCTGGTCACGGAATAAATGCTTGCTGTTGAAGAAACATTACTGTTCACTTTAAATATATTTTTAGTAAAATATTTTCGATTATGTTATTAATAACACATTTCGTTATCATATCGATATTTTATCTAACACAACCCGGTAAACAGTTTATTTTATAATTAAATACGTTAGCGTGCTTAATTATGGCATTTGCTATTTAACACATATTTCGATTAATGTTGAACCCTTAAAAATTATACTATTATAACCATATTAATACATTTCAAGAAAACAATTCATTTATTCACTTTTACTAACATTTAAACATTATTGTTATATTTAAGTATATTTTATTTTATACCGCGAAACTTTAATAAGCAAAATCATTTTGGACTTACAAATAATTATGATAAATGTTCTAAAATTGAAATGAGAGTTCCTCGAGTGACGCTCTATTCATCCTTTTACACTTTCTTAAATAACGCCAAGTTGTCATTAATTTCTCAGAAAAACGTTGTCGAGCCCCTGCTTTTATCAATTACCCAAAATTACTTGAATTTAAATATTCAAATCAGAGTAAACTTTTAGAACAATTAAAATTATACAGAAAACGTGAGATGCCTAGTACTGTTAAATTATGAACTACCTAATATTTTATAGAATAAACCGTCAGAAAAAACAAATTAAATCTTCGGAAGATTATTAATTTAATAAATGAATTATGTTTAATTTATAAAAGAATTTCAATAAACTTTTTTCCTCAAAAGATCTGTAACTAGATCAGGATATGATGTACTTTCAACCAGCAGTTTCCCATCTAGCATTTATAATAATAAATTTATGTCGAATTGAAGAAATAAGTTTGTAATCAATTTGTGTATGTTTGTTGTTTACTGTAATATTAATTAATGTTATATAATTATATGTGTGAAATAATGAATCGTTGATTCATTGCAACATGCAAGATCTAAATTAATAATCTCAAGTTCTAGACCAGTGTTTTCTAACCTGTGGGTCGCGACCCCCTGGGGGGTCGCAAAGCCTTTTTAAGGGGGTCGCAGTGACTTTAACAATAAAACCACTCTAGTTCAATATATAATACTTAATAAAGAAAAGGTTAATTAAAGATTACATTCATGTGATGCTTTCATATTTTTGCTTAAGAAAATTTCGAATCAAATAATTGCGGCTTATTTTCAATAACAGTAAATCCAAGTTTTATATAATTGTCATCATATAGACGCTTTTTCTTTGCTGTTGTTTCATTACTCTCGTTGGAACTTGAAGTTGACGGTTGTGCATGTGGCATGTCTTTCCAGAAACTCATCCATTTTAAATAATTACAATGAGCACAGACTTTTGGATATTAGACAATAAAAGACAGTGAGCAACTACTAAACAAACAGCAAGTCAATTCAATAAATTTAAACACAATTCAAAGTGAATTCACAATTCAGATAATATGATGAGCGCATTCATCAATCGACTTGCTAGAAACATGCTCGCAAATCGCCAGTGTGATAACTGTATAATACTGTTTATCTACGACTACCATGAAATTGCTTGTTTATTGTACAAAATACTATCTAAGTAAGCTACGTTTTACATACAGCCACATATCCAGCTGTACAAAAAATGGCCCTTTACATGCCTGTATGCTAAAAATAACAACGCCTACTACACTTTTATTAATTCTTATAATTATTACATATTATACAGTGATATACATGATACATATTATGTTAGAATCTGTACAAAAATTTTACCTAGCAACTGATTGTTTACCTTTGTTTTTAATAAATTTCAAACGCTATATAGTTTTAATGTATTGGTATTTGTAGATTTGTATTAAATTTTTGTCGTTTATTGGGAATTTCATGTTAGTCGTAGATAAAATATAGTACGTAACTCGGTTGTAAGGCATATTACACACTCGCGCAATTACGCACTTGCCACTACGCGGCTCTTGCGTAACTCTTTCGCTCGTGTGTAATATGCAACTTACAACCTCAATCACGTAATATACAATTGCAATATACCTACTCTAACAAAAAAGCATATAAAAAGTCAATCACTAATTGAAAAATAGGTTGTAAAATGAAAATATTTTCTTGTGAGAGAATAAAAGAAATAATTATTATAAATATAAATAACAAATAATTCTGGTCTTACATGCATTGTATGTATTTACTAAACTAAAAAAAGTTCAAAATGAGAATCAAATTAATAATCATATACATAGAATCTCCATAAAAATTCAAGGGAATTAAATTACGTTCTTTAACCGAACTGTTCCAGTTGGTTACTTTTAATTATTGGAAATTCATAGGGCTTTTTTTTATTTTTGCATCATTGGTGCAAATTATTATTCATATCTATTAATAAAAATGAATAAGAGTATATGGGGAAAGAAAAATTCCCACTATTCAATGGTGATTTTTAATTAATTCCTTCTTTCAGTAAATTAACATTAATATAAATTATAAATGAGGAGCAACTTTCTATGTGCTATTTGTTCAATTTTTCAAAATTTAACTTATATCTTTGAATTTAATAGTATTTCAATAGCTTGAAATGTCTAAATCCGTTCTAAATCCAATCTATCGTAGGCATGTAAAAAACCATTGACTATGGATAAACTGAATGGAATTTGTCCGTTGACATTTGATGAACAAAATGACCATAGCATTTTTATGGTTTAACTTTAACATACTTTAACATAAAGAGATTAATTACATTGTTACTGTTATTTTTGGATGGAAATTAGAAAGAAATACTTGGCTGGCTGAACTCCATACTATCGATTAATATCTCAGGTGATTCTATTGGAAAATATGGCGGCAAAGGAAACGAAACTAGTCGTAAATTTTTCCAGTGTAACTCCTGGTATACTGACATTACTAGACCTCATTTCAAATACAATTGATCATGAGTTATTGTTAAAAAATTAAATAATTCTTATATTCGAAACAAATCAATCTTCTATTCTTTTCTAAAAACAAACTGCAAATTTAAAATTTACGTAAATGCAATAATGAAAGAATTAAATCCAAGAAAACGGAAATTATTTAAATTCAAAGTATAATCATTTTATTGTAACTAAATAGTAAAAAAATAACAATGTTCCAATTAAAAATTGTGAATGTTACGAATATTTTACTATATTTTACTATATCAATTACAGCAGCTGCTGGGACTTTCCAAGGAGGTTTCGCGAGACCTCTGTATGGAGTTCGGAATCGATAAATGTCGAACACAATGTCGTTCTGGGGGAAAACGAGATGCGGTTGCATTCGAACTCGAACCAGGGTCTGTTATGCAGCCCATGGACGAGGGAGAGTCGTACCGGTATCTCGGATTCAATCAGGATGAACGTATAGATCACAACGCTGTAAAACAACACCTGATGCAGCAATACTTAACGCGTGTATAGAGATTACAGAACACCCACCTTGATGGAACAAAAACCATAAAATCAATTAACACCTACGCAGTTCCGGTGCTAACGTACTCATTTGGGGTAATCAAATGGACGCCTACGGCCTTGACAAACATCGAGATCAAGACCCGCGTCCTTATGACCAAATACCGAATTCATCATCCCAAAGCAGCGATAGAACGATTGACGCTGCCAAGAGCCGAAGGGGGTCGAGGTCTTATAGACATAAGGAACACACATAATAAACAGGTTCATAACTTGCGAAAATACTTTTACACCAAAACACACACATCACACTTACACAATGCAACAATCCAAGCCGACAAGGCATACACGCCATTAAACCTCTCACACACAGAAATGCCAGATAGTTTTTGCCCTTTGGTCACGAAGGAGGACCAAATTTAGCAATGGATCCGGAAGCCTTTACATGGGAGACATCCACATGATCTTAATCAGAGTAACGTCGACAAAGCAGCGTCGCACGCCTGGTTGAGTCAAGGAAGTCTTTTCCCGGAGACTGACGGATTCATGCTAGCTATACAAGATCAAGTAATTCATACAAATAAATACTCAAAATACATACTTCGTGACTCGTCAATAACATCTGACTCATGCCGGTGATGACATTCCAAACCCGAAACGATCCAACATATCACAGCTGCCTGTACTCAGCTCGCTCAGTCTGAATACAAACACAGTCACGACCAGGTTGGCAAAATTATATACCAGAAACTAGCGGTTAAGCACCACCTTATAACCGATAAAACACCTTACTACAAGCTCACACCAAAAGTAGTAGCGGAGAATGACTCCTGTAGACTTTACTGGGATCGGTCGATTATTACAGATAAGACCATAAATCATAATCGACCAGATATCACCTTCGTAATGAAAATTATGTTTAAAAATACTATTACGCCATCATTCATTTTTTGGCAATTTCGCGACTCAATTTAAAAAAAAAATGCAAAAGGGTCAAAATCTCGTTTTTTGGTGGTTTTCTGCTTATAACTCGAAAACTTTAAACTTTTTCGTAAATAATGTCCTTATATAAAATGGAAGTTCGTGAAATTTGTAGAAAATAGTAAATTCCTCCTAGTTCTCTGCAAGTATACCTTATTTAGATGGTACATGTAAAGGTACAGTTCATTTTTTCAAAAATTACACAATGTTCAAGTTATTTAATGCAGTCCGAAATTGTACAAATTCAGTTACAAAAAGGTTGAAATTATAACGAAAAATTTTGAAAAATTATTACATATTATAGCCGGTCCACACTACACAAACTTTTGTTTGCTTAAACTGTTTGCAGTTTGCACAAACATAAGTTTGTGCAAATGAGACATGTGGACGTGAAGTTTGCGCAAACAGTTTGTGCAAACATCATGTCCACACGTATTGTTTGCACAAACTTATATCTGCGCAAAAAGTTTGTTCAAACAAAATTTTGTGTAGTATAGACCAACTATTATATTATATTACATATAATTATATATATTACGTTATATAATTACATTACATATGAGCAAAGACTGAGGAGCTGTTGTCGTTTAATTGGTCTTGTCTGAGGCTCTTTGAAGGCGGCGAGTCTTGGCACAAATTCAGGTTGTTCTATCAACAACATCGGAGCTTGCTTATCCGGAAAATGAGAGAGGTAGCGAGAAAACAACAACTTGTAACCATATCTCAAGGAGAGATTAATAAAAATAGATTGTGAGATTAGACATACTCATCTATTTCTTTCTGCAGTCTTTATTCAATTTCTTCTTCGTCTATATCAGTGCTGTCTTCCGGGGGCTTGACGTTTTCACAGAGCCCATCGAACGATGTGCAGAATGGGGAGCAATGGAGGCCTGCTTTCCTGTAACCGCAATTATGTTAGCAGCCTTTTTTACATTTAAAAGAAATGTGCTGAAGTATCGAGTCCGGTGCAAGACAAAGTGATTAGTACTCGTACGAAACCATTCCTTATTTTTCTCAGTGATAACATACGTGCAGTAATATCAAACAACATCGCTTTATTCAAAATAAATCGTAATCGCAATAAATTCGAGTTTTAGTCGGTTTTTACAGAGACAGCCGAAATATGCCAGTTTTCAATCAGCGCTGGAACCTGAACGGTTTGTCAGAGAAAAAAACTGAAATAACAAAATTTGTAGACAATTTTATGCACTTTCATTTTATATAGAAAGGTTATTTACGAAAAGTTGACAGTTTTCGAGTTATAAGCAAAAAACCGTCAAAAAAATAGAATTTTTTATATCTTTTTTGCATTTTTTGAAATGTTGCGTCACGAAATTTTGTTAGCAAACCTCAGATTCGGATTCAGCACACCAAAAAACATACATAATGGAAGAAATCAAAACTACCCCAAAACTTTCCCTAAAAAAATACAGTTTGACTGGATTATATGGAGATATAACGTTATTTTTAAATTTGAAAAAAGATATGCTTTAGAAGCAGTTTTTGAACTAATTTAAAAAAAAAGTCGTCAAATGCAAGTTATACTTAAGCTAACAGTATCCTGTACAATCAGTTGATTTTATAATTTTTTTGTAACGGAATATGAAAGTGGATGAAATATTTTTTCTAATAAATTTTAGTCTGCTTACGTTTATCAAAAATGAACAGTGATATTTACTAAATGAAGTAAATGTATTATGTATATCATTAATTTTAGGGGATAATCTGGAAAGTAAAAACAAAATTTTTTGCCAAGAACACCGAGTAAGGTATCAAATGAAAGCTTATTAAAGCACGAATTCAGTAATATATATAACTACATACTTTTGTCCATTTTTTTGTTTCTTGTTTTTTTAGGAAAAATAAAAATTGTTGTCCCCGGCCTTTATTACCAAAAAGGTTGTTTAGAAAAATCTGAACAAATTCACGAACATTAAGAATGAAATGTAGACTGAACGAAAATTATCAGAAAATTAACAGAACTGAATTTCTTTGCACAATTTCCTTGGTATGTAAAATAATAAGAAGTTAAATAATAAGAAGACTTCTTATTATTTTACATATCAAGGAAATTGTGCAAAGAAATTCAGTTCTGTTAATTTTCTGATAATTTTCGTTCAGTCTACATTTCATTCTTAATGTTCGTGAATTTTTTCAGATTTTTCTAAACAACCTTTTTGGTAATAAAGGCCGGGGACAACAATTTTTATTTTTCCTAAAAAAACAAGAAACAAAAAAATGGACAAAAGTATGTAGTTATATATATTACTGAATTCGTGCTTTAATAAGCTTTCATTTGATACCTTACTCGGTGTTCTTGGCAAAAAATTTTGTTTTTACTGTCCAGATTTTCCCTAAAATTAACTACCAGAATCGAAATTCAACTTTAGGTAAGTTTCAAATTTTCACGTTGACTAGTTTCAGAGGAAATTGCCTGTGACACTTGAACAGAAACCGAAGTAATTGCATAAGTGTTCCGTTTTGCCTCTTTTGGTACGGAAAACTAAAAAGAAATTTTTCGAGTATTACCAACAATCTTTTTTTAAAAAAATTTTATATTTTATATTATTAGATTCATACAAATAGCTTAAAACACTTTCTGAAAAACTGTCAAATACCGAATTAAACGAGTTTGTATTGCAGTTATTTTCAGCAACAAAATTTACACCGTTTTGTTTTAAAAGCTAGTCAATTTAGAAGCCCTTGTGTTTCAGAAATAAACTTGTCCCACAATAATTTTTCAGAAGTAGATCTAAAACTTGGCTTTTAAAAACTCGTTTTTGAAATCAAGTTCCATAAACAAAGTCTACGAAATTCTTTAAATTATTACGTTTCTTAGAATGTTTATATGTAAATAACATAAGACTTGTGTAAATATTTTAGAAATGTGTACATATATTACATAAATATTTTGGTCATTTGTACACAATAACGAAGGTCTATCCCCTCCAAATCAACGTACTAGGAAGCTGAATTTTGGATATATTGTAGAAAACCCGCTACTTTTATGGTATTATCGAATTTCAACTGATTCCATGGATAATCGGATTTGCAAGTTGTGCTGAATTTTGCTACTCAAGATCTGTAAGTTTCAAGCCTAAAACGTAAAATTTAGCTTCAAATTCGTTAAAAATTGATGAAGCAGAAGTGGGGGAATACTAAATTTTTGGGCATTTTCGAATTTTTTTGGTTGTGGGGGATTGTGCTAGATGAGCATTATAATTTTTCCAAACGACAAAATTTCCCCAGACTAATACATTACGCAGCACAAATTGATTTTTAGAAAACCGTAATGGTTGCTTAAGAACACAAAAATGTTTTTGATGGAACACGATTTTAAAATTTTTTTGATGGTACAACGCGGAACAAACGTTGTATAATGCAGTACAATTAAAAATATTTCAAATTTTAAAAAGTGCGGAGCTGGCTAAAAATTGGATTTTAATTTTCTTGCTTAAGTCCTTGCTTATTTTGAGTTTCCGTTAGCGGCACAATACGGAACAAGCGTATCACAAAGCAGCACAACTAAAAAAAAATTTAAAATTTAAAAAATACGGGGTTGGCAAAAAATTTGGTTTTTGTTTAGTTACTTCTAAGTGTCTGGTAATTTCAAGTTGCCGTGTGCGGCACAAATTGGCACAAACACAGCACAATATAGCACAATTAAAGAAATATAAATTTCAAAAAGTGCGGGGCTAACTCCACACACGTGATTTCTGATACAGTTAACTGGTGTACATATTCGGTGAAAATTCGACTAATAAGTACTAAAGGCTTTATCAGGCAGTTTGACGCTTGAATTTGGAAGATATAGAAAAGTGAACCTATCTAATTGATTTGTTTTGTGAGCCACTGATATGTAACAATCAAATCGACAGACAAAACAATGCAGAAAATTTACCGCATATACTCATAATATCCAAGAATTTCTCCATTTCTCCATTTCTCCATTACCTACATACTGATTATTTACATTCTTAGAAATAAATAATTTTTGAATAATTTGAAAATTATCAATACGATGACCAAAAAGTACGTGAATTTAGAAATATTTTAAAACCGCAAAACCGTTCTTTTTGTTCAACAAAGATAATAGTGAATTATTTAAATACTTATATTTAGATACTTATATGTATATGAATCACCACAAATATACGCACACATCAATAACGTGATAAAAAGAACTGAAAATCATTTTCATTAACGAAACAGTTTAATTACACGAGCGACACACCCATGTCAACATAATAATATAATATTTGAATGAAGAGTAGCAGTGGCGATTTCTAAAAAAATGATAGGTGTGGTATTCAATGTAAAGAAAAAATATTCTGTTGTTTTTCCTCTGTCATAAAGTTGATTAAAATTACACTTTTTGTATAAGCCAAATCTACTAAAAAACCTCTAACGTTATCAAACAAATGCAACAAATAAAACAAAATTAGACGTACTAATAGTTTTGTTTTGTTTTTTTTTTCTCTTTGTTATATTTTATGTATTAAAGTAACTATAGCAACTTAATGTTATACGTCTATTTTTTCTTCATTTCTTAATGACGACAAACCATTTTTAATTTAGACTCAATTTTTAGTCTCTAGGTACCGCTTTTTAAAATTTTTAATTAATAAATTTAATATTTGAAACGGGAATGCAGTTGTAAAAAAAGATACTAACGTATCCTCTAACTTCCCAATACTATAATTTTCATTTAAAATCTGCTACATTAAAAGACTGTTTTTCAAAAAGATATACCTATACTGCAAAATCTGAATGCCACTGTCAACAAAACATCCTTTTATTTTAATAATTCATATCCATTATACATATTATGGATACGCGTTGTGTAATATTGGAGCGACTTTTTTAATTTGAATGAAATTATTTTGATTAAAGGGTTGCTATTGTTTTTTATTATCTGATTCGTTTGCTACAGTTAAATAATGAAATTCAATTAACTATATACGTATATATTTAAAAATAATAATAAACATTAAACAATATAAATTGAGCATACATATAATGATTCAAAAGGGACAATTCGAGTTAATAATTTGAAATTCCTATAGGACATAAATTACATTATAGCAGTTCAAAATGAATAATGAAGTGTCTGAACCCAAATATTTTTAAATCTGCTCAAAATTTATTTTTAGTTAATGTAGAAACGCAAAATTCGTGATACAAAATTTACTAAAACATTTATTTTGAATAACTAATTTAAGTAATTTTAATTTAATTATATTTTATGTCCATATATCTGCAACTATATTTTTTAAGTTAAGGAGTACTACATCATTTTAAAAAAAAATTCATTTTTTGTTGCTGGCACAAAATCTGTTTTGCGTATTAAATATATATATATATATATATATATATATATATATATATATATATATATATATATATATATATATATATATATATATATATATATATATATTTCTTACTGAAGTCCATGATGATTTATGTAAACTGCGCATGCGCAGAGATTTAATTTTAACGTCATTATTGATAGTAAAATTATAGACGTTGTCCCATTTTATAAAGTATTCTATTTTAGATAAATTTCCCATATCATTAACATACTTCAGTCTGAATTTTAAAAGAGAACTAAAAAATGATTCTCTATCGAGCTTCAAATGTTACTAGTTTAAGGCAGTCAGCTAAAAATTTAGATTCCCATACCAAATAAAAAAATATTTAAACCATTTAAGAGAAAGAGTTTAATCACCATAGAGAGAGAGTATTAAGTACCTACAACTATTTACTAAAATCTGACGCTGTAACTGTTATTAAATTGTTTTAAAAATTTTAATTTAAACAAAATTAAAGATAGTTATATACCGAAACAGATGTCACAAACTTGTAAAATTGGTAAAGTCATAATTATACCGTCAACTAATTGTGAGATTCATTTAACATAGTCTTGAAGATTTTTCGGACAATTTGATGTCTTCAAAGTGAGTTTGGCTCTTGGCTGCAAGTTTTATTGGAGCAGAGCACTTTTGGACCCTCGCCAAAAACATATATTTTTATTTTTTTAAATGTCAAAGTAACAACGAATATAGGATTATTTGACACTTCAAAATCTTCAAAATTTCACAACAATCCCTTTTTTCACTTAATAAAATTAAATTTTAAAAAAAAAGAGCTGCTTGCAGTAGTAACATATTTGGTCAACATTTAATACTTGTCTATCTTAGTTACTGGACAATTTTATCACAATTCCCATACTTAAAAATCAATAAAATCTATTAAAATTACAGTCACTTCAAGTCGTTTAGGAGGAATTTTGAAATCCCTTGCTGCACATACGTAAACCCATTGCTTACAGGTGATACAGCAAATTCAATCTTTGTTTAAGTACAATAAAAACGTAATGTAAAACAACTCTTAAAACATTTGGTATCAAAGTAATTCCAGTTTACGGTATTTTTCATCAGAAATTTAATATGCATGTTTAACAACTTGGAATTGGTTGTCACTTGTCAGTATTTTAACATGAATACATGATTCTTGAAAAATATTAGATACAATTCGGTTTTTAAATAGTCAAGAATATATTTAATTAACACTTATATAAATCTTGTTTATCAATACGTAAAGATTCGTCTATAATGCGATGAATGATATAGAAAAGAAAAAAATATTTTGAAAAGATACCGTCAGTATGAGTTAAATATTAAACTATTTCTTACACTTCAAATGGATAGAAACAGATAATGCTTATAGTAGTTGTCATTTAAAACGGAAAACTTTCTTACGATATAATTTTACTTTTGAATTAAAAAAATTCTAGAAATATGTTTACCACTTGAACTTTGATATCTAAATTCCGAAAACCAACAGGAATTCATAAAACTGCAACGTTTGCTAACTTAGCGTTAGATCTCCTTACAGTGTTTAATGAAAATAATGTATAGTTTTGTTTTGAAACTTCTGGGTCTGAAGGGCCCTATACCTATACCTATCACTCTATGATGTTATGGCTATAATAGCTGCATTTTCCAGTTGAAGATTCACTAAAATGTATGTGTAACGTAACAATGTATGTATACTGTCGGTAACAGATAAAACAGACTTTCAATTTAGATGAAAACTATTATACGTTCAAATAGTATATACATACGTAATCTATCGCTTATCGATTCCTGTTTCTGATTTACATAATATTATATGCAACATACACGTATAAGATATGATAAACATATTTTCTTAAGACCACCAACTGCTACGGACAGACATCAAAATCCAGTCCATTACCTGCACATTGTATATGTATGTTTAATAAAACCTATAGCAACAATTAACCAACATTATAAACAAAAATCATTCAAAAAGGAACCCAGCAAATCTGAAACAAAAAAACCATATGTATGTCTGAGATTTTGGTTGAAAATTATTCATTCACTGCAGTTCAATACTGTTATTAATCAATGCAAAAATCCACAAGGACCACCCATATCCACAATATATAACATGTAAATATTTAGAATGACTTGTAGGCTGACACGTAGCCATTTTTGCGGTATCTTTTTCTCCTATGTGGGTTTTTTTTACATATCGGAATATTGTACGGTCGTGTGAAGCACACTTAAAAATATTTTCAGTAGTCTTTATTACTTCTTGAGGTTGTTTTGAGGTTATTGTAGGTTTGCGAAGATTAAATTGTGTTAAATAAACAAAATAGGCAAATAACATTAAAACCGGACTAAATTATTTAAATTGAAATAAAGATAACTGTTATGTTATTAAATGACCATGGGAACCACAAAAAACATAAATGTTATCAAATATGTATTTTGTAATTTATAAGAGGTTATGCACGTATAAAATGTGCCCTATTTTAATTGACTTCGTAAATAAAGTACCTACAGAAAAGAATGAAGTTACAAAATAATCCTGAAGTCCTTTTAGGCGTTAGTTTGAAAAGTTTATCTTGAGACACGTAAAAAGAATTTGGAAAAGTTGTGACTTAAATATAGCGTTTTGAAAAATTGAGGGTGAGTTTGCTACTATTCTTCAAAATGAATTATGATTCAGTATTTCAGTAAATATTAGAAAGCCTAATGTAAAATACAAATGTCATCAAAATACACAATTAATCAAATTTTTTATTGTAGGTAATTGCTAGTAATTAATTAACCACATTTTAAAAAATTATATATTTCTGTAAAAGACAAGTTCATCTAGGATTCCGTACAATATTAAGAATAAGCACAATTAGTGAAAAGTTAGCATACTGCCAGTCAATTAATCAGTTTTTGGCGAGAAATATACTCTAAATTAAATTACACGGTTTCCACCATGTACTATCAGTATAATATATCATTTAAATACTTGTTGCTGACACCTATTTTAAGACGTTCTCAACTCGCTTTGGAGGGTTCACAAGTTACAAATTTTGTAATCAATTTTAATATAACTTCCTGATGAGCTAGAGACTTGAAATTTTAGACACAGACCAGAAATGGATGACAATGCGATGCGAAAAATTCTCAGTTGTATGCCTGCTTTCCCGCTATATGTTTTACCGCACGTAAGAGCAAACATATGACCTAAAAACGTGTTGTTTTTTTTTTATTTTTTTTTTTATATATATAGGCATATTTTGTTTTTAAACACTAATGTGAGTAGAAATGGGATTATAAATAAGTTCGATCTCGCCATTTAATAGGATTTTGTGGTAGCGCTGTGGCTTCCTTTACTCCAATTGCGTTGAAATTCGTAGGGGCCCTTTAAGAACTAAATCGCACAAATTCGGATTCAAACATACACGAAACCAAAATTTTTATTTCGGAGGGAAAATAATTTTCATATTTATCTAATACTTTAGTAGTCACGGAAGCATTATATTTTAGATAGTCAGAATTTAAATTAAGTTCTTTTTTTAGAGGTGATATTTAATAAGTTTTTCATAATTAATCAGAAAACTTTATCGGTACATACTGACTAGCAAAACTTAATTAGTAGAATGAAACTTGTTTTGCCCTTATGACCACTGCCCTTGACATTTCTGAATATTCTATATATACTTATATATTTTTACATAATACCAGAAAATAAAATGAAACAATTACAAATTGAAGAAAGAAAAATATTTAATCCGATAGAATAGAGTTTCTATCATTTTATTGAAAAAGATTTTCCAATAAAAATTACATTCGTCATGATCGTATTATAGTATGATTTATTTTTCCACACGTGTAAATTTTTCTTTTGTAAACGATAATCTCGCCGAGAAAAAGTATAACGATACAATTGACAATGATTCACTCCTTCTTCTTGAAGACACGTAATATATTATTACATATACAAACGTAGAAATAAAACCACAAAAAAGGAACACGAAGTTTTTAAAGATAGCAAATGCATGTGTATATGTATTTCATTCAGGCATTTACTATCTCCAAGTCTTCACTAAACATTTAAAGGTGGATTATGTATGAAGAACTATAGCCAAGAATTGAAATACAAAATAACTGTCTACAGCAAATGTACACACAGCGCTGTGGCTCAACCCCCGAAAAAGTGAGATGATGTTTTTTTCCGTCTTCGTATGTTCGGCATGTTCGGTGTTTTGTTAGCGAGAAGCAAACGAAACTAGAGAACGAACGTGCTCATGGCACGTAGCACCCAAACGAATGCACAGACATCCACCGACAATTTAGTTTACGGGGTACTAATATAGTGAACAACATAAGCTTTGTTCCAACAAACAATTTTTGTACGGTACATGTACTGGTATGTACCATGCTTGGATTAGTTCATGAATGACATTTGTGCGCATGTTTTAAAATGTACTAGTACGTGAACTGATTACTGAAACGGTTTTTTGTATGACAAACTCAAAAAGAAGGCGCGTAAAGTTAATAAAAGTAAAAACTCGTAATTATATAAAACACGTATAAATATAAAAAAAAAAATTATACTAAAAAAAGAAAAATACCATAAATTAACGAAATTAAACAAAAAAAATTAATTTATAAACCAAAAATGACAGCAGGTAATAATATAAAAAATAATTTTAAATCATTGTTAATCCCGTTGTATTCATATGGGTACTGAGTATTTATTTGTAAACGATTATTTTTTAGAATTAAATGAATTTCTTATATTACAAAATGAACAGAATATATCTATTGAAGCTCAAGAAGAAAATCAGTCCAGTTTATATGAAAGAAATGACTTCAAATGTATTCGTCATATTGGGGTACTATTTATAAATAAAAAATAATATGTGTCTTTAAATAGTTTCATAATGAATAAAGATATTGAATAAATTATTACCTAAATAATTTACATTTTTTTTTTACTGATGTGTTCATTAAAAATTCTAAATCTTCATCTTCACTAGATTCAGAAACGAAAAAATCATCATTATCTAACTCGTTCATACTGATTTCAAAAGAAAGCAGTTAAAAATATTTCAAAACAACAGTCTTTATTTTATAATTAACAGTCTTATCTTATTTTATTAAAAAAAAAAGAAAAAAAACGGTAAATCAATCAGTTTCCAAAAAATTCAGTAAAATTATCTATTGCGCAGGTGTAACAAGTAGTTCACATTTCGATACATGCTCTTGACTGCCGACTAATTTGACCATACATGAATCAGTTCATGTACTAATCAGCATTTATGTTGGAACATAAACCGGAAGTTAAAATTGGTACATAAATATGTACTATAACTTGTTGGAACGCTAACTTCATTATGCGCATGCTATAACCGTACAATGTACGATATTTTCGTTTGTTGGAACAAAGCTATAGTATTTATAGTAGACGAACGATTTTGCCATGTTCAGCGGTTATATATATATATATATATATATATATATATATATATATATATATATATATATATATATATATATATATATATATATATATATATATATATATATACGCGTCGATTTCTCTAACGCGTTACGTTACGATCGTCGCTTAGTAGCCAGCGTCTGTCGTTCGAAAAATTTCCTATTACATACATTTCGGTACAAAAAGTGGTGCTCATTTGAAGTGGAAAGCAATTATGGTAATATAAAAAATAATTCATTCTCTTAATAGAAAGATACCTTAATAGTCCTATTCGCAATTTTCTTAAATTGCAGGAATTTATTGAACGACTTTTTTAATTTCTCCACTATTTTTCCGATAATTAGATGAAGTCCATTCGGTTTTTTTTCAATTTCGTAAATGTTAAACAAGCAACTGCTGATGGGAAGTTGGTGTTGAATTCAAATACCGATTGTTTGTTTGGCATCGGTATTCATCTTACAGTCTGTCACACAAGAGTGTCATCTCCATATTTAAAAGAAAAATTATTATTTCTTAGAAATGAATAATTCTATTTAAAGTACACTAAAAGCACTATTACGCATTTACTTACAATTAGTAAGTTGTCCAGACTTCATTATTGTCTAGAATTTGTGGTTAGACTAATATTAACTTCCTTTTCAACCAATAACTTTTGTCCTTGTCGCAGTGTTAAAAAAGGCTTTCGTTGAAATAACTTGAAAATAATTTTATCTTCTTTTTCAGAAGACCCTCGCGTTTTTTCTTTCTCGGGAACATTGTTGACGCTTTTCTGACCATTATATCGCAACACCCATTTCCATACAAAGTCTTGTGCATATATTTAACAGCAGCTTTATAAGTCAATTTAAGTCCTTTACTATGAATACACAAGAACATTGCCTCAAAACATTTTGCATATGACGCAATCATTTTGGAAATGTTGTTTTCTTATCGTGATACAAAGTAATAGTGGCCTCTCAAGCACAAAGCGTAGTAGTCTATCTGTACCCTTCAACGAATGGTACAGTAGTGGGGCTTCCTAAGTGTTTTCTCTTGAAACAGTCCAGCGGACGCTTTTATGTAACAGACTGTATTTAATTTATTAAAATAAATAATGATATATACTTATTAATGACAAAAACGGCACTCACAATATGGCACTCAATCTCAATTACTTCTGGGCAAATACTTATAAAAATAAATAACTCAAAAAGCAATTTCCTAGAATTCCCAAATCTCACATAAATTACTTCATTTTTATTTCAAAATAAATTTTACAAAGCAGGAAAGTAGTTTAATTTCAATAAAATACTGAATAGAATTCAAAAATAAAGGCACTAAACTTAAAAAGTCGTTGACACTTGGACACTGCAACAAATTTAGAGCAGGCAATGGTAAACCATTGTCATAAAAGTGATTTGAGTGTCCTATAATTATTACTTTCGCTTCTTGAAGTGCTAACCAGAAAATTTTAAGTACAGCCCTTAACTTGGTAGTTTTTATTTATGCTTAAATCTAGCGCAGGTAGACAAAAGTAGTTAAGTCCATTTTTGATTTTTTGATTTTTATTTTATAATAAGGACCAATCTCATATATTTCCAGAAGGGCACAAAAGTCAGTTCCATCCCGAACATCATTTTTTATGCACTTGTTATAAAAAAATTCTCCTCGGAAACTAACAAAAGAAGTTAAGGTCTTAAAATTCTTAATAAAATAATAAATAAGTACATAGTTTAATTAAATTAGAAATGTATTTTTATGGCAACAGCTACCCGCTAAAACTGGTTAAGTCCACAAATGGTTTTAAAAATGAAATCTATTGTTGTCTTTTATATGTTAAGTCCATAAAAATGTCTTAAAAATTTTAATTTAAGGCTTAAAGTTAGTGATGAGCAAAATTAGTCTTGGTCTTGCAGTCTTGTCTTGGTCTTGCATTTTTTTCAAGACCAAGACCAAGACAAGACTATGTATACCAAGAGCAAGACCAAGACCAAGACTATAAGTATGGCTGCAAGACCAATACCAAGACTCAAGTGAGCAAGACCAAGACAAAAGCAAGAAAAAAGCAAGACTCTTGCTAAACTATTTAAATAGTTTGAAAGTATAATTAATACCGTAAAGAGAGACAATTCTGATTTTAGAAGGAAAAAATTCGGTAATAAAAAAATGCAAGATAGTGCAGGATTTTTTAGCAATACCAAGACTGCATTTTGCAAGACCAAGACTCAAACTTCTCCACCAAGACCAAGACCAAGATTCTTAATGCAAGAACAAGACCAAGACCAAGACTTGGCAGTCTTGGTCTTGGTCTTGCATTTGCCCATCACTACTTAAAGTTAATTTTTTATGATTTACTGTGTTACATGTTAAGAAAGTAATCAATTTAAAAAAATTTACAAAATGTCATCTAAACGTAGATAATGCAAATAAACTGATGTTGCCTGCATTTCATTTTAGTTTTTACTCTCTACTGTCAAGTTGAAATTTTGGACTTAACTAGTTTTGTCTACCTGTGCTAGAAATAATCTACAAGATATTAAAAGAAAACTTTGTTTAGCCAAAAATGGTTAAGATTAATTAAAAATTAAGAGGAGAACGACAGCGTCTTTCACAGATACTTCAAGATTTCCGTCACGTAGCATTTAATCTGAGAACTTCAAGTTTTTCCTTTGTATATACCATTTCCGCCTAATATACATAATGTAATTAAAGGAAAATCTACCACGTTACACTTCCAGAAGGTTAATTATAAACTATTTTTAATATCGCAGACTTGGTCCTACAGGATTGATTGTAATTTTTTACTTATTTCTTTCCCTTTGGCCTGTGGGTTACGAGTGGTTTGTTAATAATTTTATATAATGTAGTGTATAAATACAGTTACATTTATATAAGTGGGAGGAGATATTATTACAACTACATATAAGTAAATATACTTTGAGACATGGAATAAAGTGTATATATATATATATATATATATATATATATATATATATATATATATATATATATATATATATATATATATATATATATATATATATAATGTATGTGATATTGGACCTATGTATGTGTTTGTATACGTTTTTTGGTTGATGGTATGTATGGATGGTATTGGGATGGTTACTGTACATGTACATACATACAATTCAGTCTGGTAAACTCTAAGTGTATGTATGGTTTTACTGTCATTCATGCTTACGCTGTCGAGTCGATCGTACAACGGCGCGCAGTTATAATAATACAACGAAGCGAAGTAGACGTTAACGTGCACTTTATAATAAGAGACGAAAACGTGTGCCTCTTGTTCTTCTTCTGCTATATTCTTTCTGCCAGTAAACGTCTCGTCGGACGAATTCCGACAATTTTGTTTGTGTTTGTTTGAACGTTTGAAATAATTTTGCACGAACGAGGAGAACGCGGCTTTGCGATTTGATAAAAGAATATTTACAATTGTTTTGTAATTTGTTAAATTGATAATTGAAATAATTGTATATCAAGTTTTTTTTTGCGTTTACTGTTCAGTCAGGTGCGATAATAATAATTTTTGCTTTTTCTTGCATTTGACACACACTGCTGTAATTTGATTGAAGTGTTTGAAATTGTTGGTGACTTTTTTCGCACCCGGTTTTTTTTTAATCTTTGACTAATTATTTGTGTGATTGTTGAATACCGGTTTGGTATTCAGTTATGCGGCATTTGACCAACATTACAACAATGATGAGTGTTAAGAATTTTCTCAGGTAAGGAAGTTAATTTTTATTTAAGGGCGCTTTTATATTTTTGAAATTGTCTACTAATTGGATACAGTTGGTGAAAAATAGTTATCTTTTAAATTTTTTAAGGTAATTTAACATAAAAATATTTAAAATAAATATAAAATAAAATAAACACACACACACACACATTTGCTTAGATGTTCAACTTTTGTAATTGAGTAATAACAGTTTGTTAAAAAAGAAATTTGTGTATTATCATACTTTATATTTTGTTTTTACTTCTGTGTCACCTGAAACTTCTATACAAATATAATTTCCCAGCGCTTCTACCGCATATATAAAATCTTAGATCTAGAAGTGTTTCCAAAAAATATTAGGTATATTAAATGTACATCGCGGATTTTATAGCTTTTTACACTTTTATCAATTTAACTTTTGTAATAGCCATATAAGCTTTAAATTGTCTAACATTGACAAAAAATTCTGTACAAGGCTGTGCTTTTCCTTACCTGATTTTGACCAATAAGACTACTAATTTAAATATAAAAAATTCACACTAACGCAAAACTACTCCTCCAAGGAAAAATAGCAGTCAAAATTTCATGGAAGTAAGTTTTGAAACAGATGTAAGTATGCACATCTGTGAATACTAAACCTGAAATACATTTCGTTAAATCATTATACTTATTTTGATATTATTAAAGACAATTCATTTGTAATGAAACTATCAATTTCGGTTTTATTTATTTATCTTACACACTTCTTAAGCGTTTTCATCATTGATATGATTTTGTATATTTCTACAAAGTAAAGATGTAATTTATGGTACTTATGACTCTTAGTGGGTCTTCTATTTTTTATATTTTCAGTGGAATTATCTAAACGCTAATTTTTTAATGAAATAGACACAAATGAGAGGTAACTAAGTCTAATTGATGTACTAAGTCTGAAAAATACGTTATAGTACATACTTATATATTTTTTAGATTTATTATAGAATTTATTATTATAATTTATTTTTTAATTTATAATACTTTTGTTTCGATTTCATTTTCCTTCCAAAAATATTAGTTGATCAACTAGTAACATTATTTAACAAACAAATTTGATAGCTATAAGCAAATTTTCTGTTAATTCCCAATTCGTATCTACCGATTCAACCGCGAGGGTAATAGCAATTGACTTTTTTAAGATTTTTCGGCTAAATAGAAAAAGAAAAAAAATTTTAACAATGGTGAAAATAGAATAAAAGCTACTGGAACCAAAATTAGTCTTCTTAAAGAAGAACTTATAATTCCTTCCAAAGGTCATTGGAACCGTAAAACAATTTAGACACATGTAATTTATGAAACTTTAAATTACAATAGACATTTTCTTAGTTTGGGAGGTTGCTAGGTTTACATAAATTCATTTTTGTTTTTCATGCCTTCATTGGAAGCATTTGGACGCCGTTTTTCATTAATACAATTTTTCATTAATACAAGTAGCATCAAAAATCCATTCCTCTATCGACTAGTTTTTACGAATTTTGGGTTTGGAACGGCCCTGTGTTGTAGACTTCGATTTAAATTAAACCTATCAATCGAATCAAAAAAATATATCAAATATATAAAAATTCTTAAACAATTTAACACTTTAAGATTGATACAGAAACATCAATGAATGAATACTTGTATTAATTTTCTTAAAATCAAATTATACCTTGTGCATTTTAGTTATTACTTATTACTCACTAAAGTATGTAATGTCTGTTACAGTAATAATTTATAAGTGATTCTGTCTAGTAATAATAATAATAGTATGATCCAATTTATGATTATACCATGTATTATAGTTATTATTATTTTATTATCTTATTGTAAGAAGAAGTGTTACATTTATAACTGGGTCAAGTGCAATAATATTATTTTAAATTACTAAAATAGTTTAACACACAATACCGCACGAAAATTACAAAAATATAATTTTTACACATGTCAGTTTTGAGAGGTGAATAATATAGTACCTTTCCAAAAATAAACATTATTATTAAACATTAAATACTAACTGTAACCCACGGCTTTGCCCGCATTGAATTAGATCACCTCCCCTTATTTTGTATCCCCCCCGGGAACCTTCAGTCGAAATAAAACTATCCGATGTGTTATTAAAATTGTTACTATATGTGTTCATAGTAAATAGTGACAGTATATTAAATTGCATCAAATTCGGTTCAGTTTTTTCACAGAAACCTTTAATCAGGATAAAATTAGCCTATGCGTTAACTCAGGGTTAGTCGTGTCGGTGTACCAAATTTATTTGAATTCGATTTAATTATTTGGACAGGATTAAATAATTTCTTTTTTGTCGTTTGGAAACCTTCAATCGGGATAAAATTACCCTATGTCTTATTAAAATTTTTGCTACATGCATGCGCCCATAGTAAATAGTGTCCCTATATTTCATCGAATTCGGTTCAGTCATCCCACAGGAGCCTTTAACCTGGATAAGACTTACCTATGTGTTAACTCAGGATAAATAGTATCTGTATACCAAATTTCATCGAATTGAGTTTAATTTTTTGGGGCGTGTTTAAATAATTGGTTTTGCATCCCTCAGGAACTTGAAACCAGGATAAAATTTAACCTATGCGTTAAGTCAGTGTATAAGGAGTGTGTACGTAAAATTTTATCAAAATCAGTTCAGCCGCTTTGGCGTGATTGAGCAACAAACATCCAAACATCCAAACATTCACATTTATAATACTATTAAGATTAAGATTAAGATTCCGAAAAGATATATTGGTCTGTGATTTTCATTGTCAATAAGACGATTCTTAATTCTCCAACCGGAGTTTTACATTCTGTGTATGTTTATGTTCCCAGCGCCTTCACCATTTTCAAGATACAACCGCATTGTTTATTATTATTAATTATACTGTGAATTTTGGATTAAGATGACTCAGTTTTCATGCAGTTATTATATACTGAAGTAAGTTCATCAGGAATATTGTAGAGGTTATTACGCTGTATACGTGAAAGTGAAGTGAAACGTCGATGTAGAATTTCAAATTTTCGGCAATTTTAAATACATTACTCTAATTATTTTTAAAATGTTCTTATCTGCCAAGCTTCTGATGTCCTCACAGCACTTGTACCATGTATATTTATAGTTTAGATCTTTAGATGTTCAAGAAAATAATAAATGGTTTATTTGGGGTCGTCGCCCGAATACATGTCATGAATGAAAAATGTTTAAGAAACACTGATTGAGACTTGTACTATCACGGTATGTGACCTCTATGTATCTTATTGGTTTTATTTTTATAATATTTGACAAATTGTACTATTTTTTTTTTTAATCTATTTTAAAGCCAAGATAAATTTTCGGCAACTTGTGTATCTTCAAATCGAAGGAGTAATCGAAAAATGAATAGTGCTATGGACTACAACCCAAAGAAGTGTCGTTTCGAACCTCACAACTAGCTTGGTTTTGAACAATAAAATTCGATTTACTCCTGAATTAACTTTAATGAGTAAATAAAATAAATTAGAAATGATGATAAAATTTTAGAATAGCACATTAGAAGCTTTGGACTAAACTAAAAAATGTGTTAGAACTTTCGACTGAGAGTTATGTTAACCATAGTAAACTGCATCATTGTTGCATTCCTGAACATCATGTTGTGGGAATAGAACAGATTTTGGAACAGCATTCTGTATTTTATTATCGTTTTTATTTTAAAAATTGCAACGATGCGTGCCATTTCAATTTAAAAATCATAAGCTGAACTTTTATTAAAATATTTTAACTCTTAGTATATTATACGAACTATTACTCTGTTCTACCAATACAGCAAACAAAAATTTCATCATAAGACTCATTCCATATCAATGTTAAATCAGTATTGGGAACACCTACAACGCACAAACATTCAAATATGCTAAATAAACAAGTTTATGCACTTATATATGCATACGGAAACCGCTATTTCAGCATCGTTTGCCATAATTTACAAATTAAACTTCCATAGACAAAGTTTTTCTTATCATTTCCTTATATAGCTGTAACTAACTGTACATTTTGTTGAACTGCACAGATACCAGAAGTCTTATAAAACTTTCATACGGTAGCACGTCAGGCTCACATAAAGTTATTGGGAAGGTATGTATGAAATTGATAAAATTGGTTCTATACACTATCTTATATTTTGTATGTATAAGATTTTGTTGTACGGTTAAAACTTTCTCAAACTATCGTTTTATTAAAAATAAAGGCTGAAAAAATTTCCCGGCAACGTTTCTCACAGATACACCGTCTATATCTATAGATATGTATGTATGTACATACTGCAATGTTTATATGATGCATGCACATTTAACGCGGAGTTTGTTGGGTTGATCAAGACGTTTGTATTTTTGTTTCATTCTTGTTGCCTAGCAGTGACATTCGTATACACTGAGAGAGCTATACACACAAAACATACACGCACAAAGCTTCTCTCCAACAATCAAATGTTTGATGTTATTGTTTTAATAATATTCGACTGACTTAAACGTCATCATAGCGAAAGATCAGTTAGCCAGATACACAACTTATAACCGAGGTTAGATACTAACTTTTGCCGATAATAATAAATTAGTTTTAAATTGGTTAGAAAATTCCTCGTAGGTATTGAAGGGTTAATCATAAGTTAGACTTAAACTTTACAATAAATTAGTTAACTTCTATCGTTTTTTTTAACGTTGATTTAAAACTATAATGTAACCTGTATACAAAAGTTTCTTAACAGCGTTTTAAGAACTGATTCACAACATTTGGTTATTTTTCAGTTGAAGAGGAACTTGTAACTTCATAACCTATTCCAAACTTAAAGGTATAATACAACAATTTTATAACTTATTGTAAATTAAAGCTTAAGATATAACAATTTTATAACGTATTTTTAACTAAAGTTTATATATAACCGTTTTGTAATTCATATTAAACTACTAATTACAATATAACCGTTCTAAACTAAAAGTTATATTACAATCATTTTGTACTTTATTTTAAATTAAGTTATAATATAGAAATTTTTTAACTTGTTTTCAGCTAAAGTTTATGTACAACCGTTTTACATGAAACTGATTATAATATAGTTATTATAAACTGAAAGTTATACCAGAACGGCCTTGTATCTTATTTTAAACTGTTATAACAAATTTTTGATTTTATTTTTTTGCTATCGAAATTCAACAATAAGGATTTCTTTATTTATGTACATAAAAAGTATGAATAATTTTTTTAAATTGTTTGTATCATTAATCTTAGGTTAGCCTAAAAAATTTGAATTGAAAGTTTGAAATTCTACTTACATTGAACCATTATACAACGTATTTTAAACTTCTGGTTATAATATAACCATTTTGCAACATATTTTAAACTTCTGGTTACAATAGAACCATTTTACAGCATATTTTAATTTAACCGTTATAATATAATCATTTTACAACAACGCTTCTAATATAACCATTTTATAATTAATTTCAAACCATAAGTTGTGCTGAACCACACGCGTCCATATATTTAGCGTCAGTTTCGTTATAACTGTTATATATAAATGATTGGTTTTATTGCAAGCAATTTCCACATATAAATATATTATCTATAAAAAATAAAATCGTTGTTTAAAAATAAAATTATTACCCGTAGAACATTAAAAAAAAAGTCAAATCAGTATTAAGTGATAATATAAACCAGTGAGATTGTTCAAAATAATACTCATAATAATATTTTCCAAAATGAAAATAGTGTTGCCATGTTTAATGTTTTGCTAAATTTAAAAAATACTTTTGAATGTTTTGTTAGTAAAAATTATGAAGCGGTTGCAAGTATTTCATCTGGAAAGTTGCAAAATGATGATAAACCACTTAAAGATGAAATTAGGGATTGGCCCTTAAAACATTATATACCAACTACAGCGTTAAATGCTTTTCAGCAAAATTATATTAATTATAAGTAAATGTTAAATTAACATAGAACTTTACTATTTAACAACGCAGGTAACATTTAGCAAAAATTTTTATATTTTTTTATAGTTATACTTTTTTTCTACAGTTATATTTTTGTTTTCAAAAAATATTATTTTAAAATTAAATACTATGGTCCTATGGGTACTACATAAAAATTTCATATATAAAAAATAAGCATACTCTAGTCCTAACAATTTTTTTTACATGTTAAAATTTATATGTTC